>JANCMA020185806.1:0-13515 GCA_024336925.2 Zoanthus solanderi | reverse complement strand
AAACGGGGCTCATTACTATTTTGATCCGCCATCTTTTCTCTACTAGTAGGCTATCACAAATAGACCTCTAGTAGAGCAGCCAATCAGAATGCAGGATGCGTATTAGACCGTTAGTAGGTTTATATTAATGCATATTATACCAATTTGCCCATTTTAGGGTTTGTAAGTACTTATAGTAGTACTAGCAATTAAGTATCCGTCGAGCCACATCCCAAAACCAATTACGTTTCCACTGTTCTCTAAGACCAAACTTACATTCTGTAAGACATTCAAATCCTCTTCTTTGGTGTTGCACATGTTGTGTCTTCGATTCAAATAGCTTTCGTAGTCTTCAATCTACCAAAAACACGAGTTTTAGGGAAAACATAAGTTAGAAAACAGGAGCCCCCACTTACGAAGGCTTCAGCCCACGTATTGATTGGCCACAAACAAGATTCTTGAACAAATTTGACTCCTCCCACAAACAATGAGAGGCGCTGTACAAACTGACATCCACACAACTTACGTGAAAACACGTAGTTGTGCTCTAGCATCTGTTTTCGTATTTTGTTCTAAATAAGGCCATAAAAAGTTCAATACAATACAATACGGGACAATACAATACAATTCAAAATAATACAATACAATATAACACAATACAGTGCAGTGCAGTGCATTGCAGTACAATACAATACAATACAGCATTTTGTGGGTCTTAGTCTGCAATAGCGGCTCACTAATTTGGAACAATAATAAATGCCTTTCATGAAACCGACAGACCACAAACACCTGGGACTACAAGTGTGTGGCTTCTTTTAAGTCCCCCGATAGAGACTCGAGAGACCGGGCCTACGTTTTAACGTCCTTAACCTCGCGTTAATTTTCTAAATGATGGCCCATTCAAACCGAAGTTAATATTCTTGTGCGTTAAATAAGTAAAATCGACGTTTTAGGTAATCAGGTATGTTTTAAACAGACATAACACTTGATATACATAGAACAAAGTTGACACAAAACCATGTTACTCCAGGAACGGGAAAAGACTGTGGAATCACAGAAAACGGCTTGAAAACAAGCGCCTTAAGCACAGATGAGAAACAATACCAGTCGACAGCAAGTACAAGGAAATCTAGTGGACCTTAATTAACAAACTGTTAGCGTTGCTGTGAAGTCTTAACAACAAACACTACAAAAATTCAAGTTAAACAGAAAATAGAATAACCTCCGTTTCTTGTTCAAGGGCTTGCTTTCTCCGTGCTGCCAGTTCGTCTTCCTTCTGAGATATCAGTGCCTGAGAACGAAAGGTAAAAATACTTCAATCAGCTGCAGTATACACAGGAAACAGTCTCTTTGCAGGTAGAGGTCACGTGACTACAGCTACCTTAAATCAATCAGCTATGACAAAATGGTATTCAAAAATGGAAAGGGCAGGTTGACATTTTTTAAATATGTAAAAAATAACATGCAACAGAAAAACAAGATATTTTCTCAGGATTTGTATGACATAAATTTCCCGTCAAAGGAATTATGATTTTATAGTCGCTGTCATTTTCGAAGTACATTACGTTGAGACTTGAAACTACGCCTTCTAACTGATGTTAACTTGCCATTTCTATTTCTGAACATCATTTTGTCATACCTAATAAATTTAAGGTGGGTATGGTCACGTGACCGCTAACTGCAAATGGCCAATTGTTTTCCCCTTTCCTTTAGAACTTACGTTTTAGGAAAACATCTTCGAAGTTGCAACTGGTTTGAATGTACAGGGAAGCGTGGAGTGCGTTTGTTAAAAAATTAAATTAGGATCGTGTAATTTATTTCAATATGGTCCACTTTGGCATCAAAGAATGCTCTAAGTAAGCTCTTCCCTATCTTAAAAAAGAGCAACCCATAATAACTTTTTTGGTATTTTTTATTGAGATAGCATCAAAACTTGAAAAGGTTGGCCCAACTTTTTCAAGTTTTAATCCATTTCCACCCTTGCCATCCGTAGCAACACATGACAGGAAACAGAATAAACATCATAATATAGTCTTAAATAACAAGCCTAGACCATTATTTATCATTTAGTATGTACGTTCCATTGTTATGATAGTATAACTGAAATGCTGCTGTAACAACGGACGTAAATATTCAAAGAACCCTTTACTCCCCTCCTAAACCCTCCCCCCTCCTCCCATGGCCTGTAGAGGCTCCGTTTAATGATCTTTAATGTTCAGAACAACATGGAAGAACGTTGCAGAAAACTTATCTAAAACATTCATCTTTCGCAGCAGCATTTATTTGTTACTTTTTTGTGATGGAATGCTTCATTTCTGAACATGAATTGCGATGAGTTTAACACATCGTTAGGGATGTACTTCAGGTTAATACTTTATTGAGATTAAAATGGTGGTTATTAGTTCTTAAAGGGGCTATGTTACGCTATTTTAGCATTTTTCTTAAAATACCAAAAATGTTTTTCCCTTAACTAAATAATGGTCTAGGTCTTTTATTTACGACTATATTATGAGGTTTATTCTGTTTCCTGTCATTTGTCGCAATGGATGGCAAGGATGGAAATGGATTGAAACTTGAAAAATTTAGGCTAAACTTTCAAGTTTTCACGCTATCTCAACATAAAATACAAACAAACTTATTATGGATCGTACTTTTTTTAAAACATTTCATTAGATGTTCACCTCACAGTCTATTATGAACATTTTGTGCCTAAGTAAAACCACTAAGTAACGATTTTTGCGAAAAATTGACCCAAAACAAAATCGTGATATTAAAATGAATCGTATCTGCAACTTGTCCAAAATATTTTTGAAGAAACAAATCTTTACATACAAAAGCAGGAGCTTTTAACTTAAACATTTACAAGTGAAAAACCCAAAAAAATAAATCAAGCAGTTCTTTTAAAATGCTCATTCGTTTTCCTTCGTTCCTTGCATAAAAGCAATGCTCTATTAACTTTGCACCCGTTTCTTAAAGTGTATACATCAGCTGTAGACTTTTTGTAAGTATTTTGACCGAGCGATGGGAGGCTGGTAACTACCATACTATTTTCCGGTCCATGACGTAATAATTTAGTAGTAAGAGTCAGGTCCGGTTTCAATATATCTGTTCAATTTACGTAGCTACAACAAACCTCCCTACCATAATTTAGAAGAAAACGGAACAGATATATAAAAATACGCAGTCTAAGACTGCATGTAGCTAGTGCAAGCATAAAAAGTAATGCGCATTCTGGGACTGCATGCACTTTCTCCTATATATTTAGCAAAAATGGTGAAATATAGCAGTATTGACAAATACAAATGACGAAGAACTGAATAAACACGTGCAACTAAAATATTGTGCTTCCGAAGTTTTATTTTGTTTGTTAATGCATTTTTAAATACTCATATTTAGTGTACAATCTCTTACCTAAAGTCCTCGTCGCTTAGTGCGCATGTCGGATTAACGAGACGAGCGACTCTTGAAAGTTCCGTGTCAGGAGCAATTTTCATTGCTTCACGAAAAACAATGCAAATCACCGGAAACAGCCAAATGCCAGCGAAGGGAATGACGGTTTGATTACTTTCGACTCAAAATCAAAACATGTATGCGCAGCAGAATTTCACACATTTACAAGAAATACAAAAGTCAAAAGTCAAATATCGAATATATAACTTTTTAATTATATCTAATTTCAATAACCCAAAACTGCATTGAATTCTTTTTGTGTAAATCAATTTATAAATTCAGTTTTAAAATATGCAAGTCGCGGTCGCAATACCTTTCTAAAACCTGGAATTAAATAAAAAATAGCCTTTTAACATAAGTTTTTATTGTTGTATATAAAACCCATAAATCGTGTTATCAGCGATATTTAGTCTATGCGTATATCTTCATAAAATTTGATAAAACGCCAAGTCGATTGCAAAACAAATCCCGATGAATACATACAGCCAAAGTTTTATTATTCTCTTTCAAAGTTTGTCCAAGGAATATTACTCTAAAATGAAGCACAGTTCTTGAATAAAATCATTACCACGTCTGGATAAAAACTTTCATCGCAAAACACAGACCGAATATCAATAAATAATTTTCGACACAACTTGACTAGAAGTAGAACATGTTTTCCAAAGGCATTCCGGGCTGGCGACTTTTACTGTCCGTAAAAGTTGTAAAATGTAATTGCTCACATACATCTGTTTTTATAAATAATCAGCTTGTATGTTATTCTTTAAAGTTATTGGTAAAAATCGGAAGGCCCGTAACACGTAGTAAGTTGAATACAACCACAACTAAAAGTGCAGAAATTAGAGTTTGCCGTCAATTCTGTTTCAGACTGGACCGCACTAAATATCTTGTCTGCTTGTTTAATTCAGTCTGCAAGAGTACATCCACTCAGCTTCCCATATTTTCATAATTAGAGACGAACAAGTTAAGATTAAGCCATATCTTGAATCTGAATTCTAATCAAAACGACCAAAAGTATATCTCCAAATTTTAAAAAACTGCGGCTCATTCACACTCGTAGTTTCTAAGTTTCTTCCTTCAGTTTGCCGTTAATTCTGGAAATTTTCACAAGTTCTTCTGATGAATTAACATAAACTTTCTCCATACATTGGCAATCCGAAGCCAAATGATTCCCTTTCCGCTCGCGCCCTGAGCCCTGTTTCTTTTAGTTTTAAAATATATTTTTATCAATTCAGATCAGTTGATTTCTCACAGTCTATGAAGTCAGCAAATATTGCAGTTGTTTGGTAGATCAAAGATTACAAAAGCCTGTTGGCAGAACAGCCAGTAAAACTTTTTTTATCGAGTACAACGAGCTTGTGAACGCAAGTTATTGTTCTTCCTCGACTGCTTTCAAATTTCTTCACATGCGCAGAACCCGAATTTCACTCACTCTTTCACTCACTCTTTCAACGCGATAGCATAGTGGCTTGGCCTCTTACGAGGCACTAGCCACAAAAATTACTAAATTCTTCTTTTGACGTCACGGATCAAAAAATAATATGGTAGTTACCAACCTCCCACTGCTCGGTCAAGGTGAAACCGGAAGAGATTTTTCAAAACTTTAAATGCAAATAACAACATATCGCAATCGAGTTGTTTTTCCCATCACCATTAGAAGGACATTTTATACATACAAGAAACCCACAATTGATATATACACTTTAAATATAGTTACTTAATAACATTGTTTGACCTCGTGCTCATGGTATTTTTGCCGTCTCTCCTCCAGTTTCTTTTCATTCTGGAACTCTTCCAGCTCCTCTTCAAACTTCTTCCTGTAATATTATCAATACAATAAAGCATACAAGCATAAAAAAACCAAAAAGTACAAGATAGAACTGCTTAGAAAGTCACTCTCGAGGCTTCAGGGAAATACGCTTAAAGTAAGTGGAAGTCAGAGATCATATATTCTGTTTAATCATATTTTTCAATCTCGCAAACTTCACCCTCACAATTGAGGTTTTGACGCGCACAATTGTTCTGCCAAAACTTTGAACATTTCATTTTTGACTTTCAAAAGGCCTATCCAAGGCCACAATTACAGAAAGAATTTTAGCCTGGACTGGTGGGCTGAATGATGTTGTGATAACAAAAGAAAACTAAAAGCAAGCAAAAATTTCCATACGTTGAGATGGGGATCTAAAGTTGGGGATCTAAGTTGGCTTGGATCTTCAACCCACGGTGAAAATTACATTTAGTGCTTATTACTTTGCGGCAGACCTCAATTTCCTTCAACGGAATTGGACAAAATAATAGTGATTTATAGAAACGTTATCTTGAAGCTTTGATGTTGTAGCGCAGACAAAAGATGCTGGTGTTTTAGCAGTCATTTTTGAAGTAACAGATTCTGGTGTATCACACCAGCCGAGAGATGTGAATGTTGTGGAATGTTGCTTCCATATGTCGGAAGTTCATTATATTGATGCTGAAACCCTCAACTCCTAGCTCCCTCTTGTGCGTACTAAAAGGGCATTTTAACAATTCCTACTCAATAACATTTTATAAAAAATATGGAATATCCAAACGGGAAGTACTCCAGAAACAAACTATTTAAATTATCATCGTCATTCACATTTTAAACATCTATTTTCCATGCTTGCATGGGTTAGACAGGTTTATTAATGGATATCTTCCACTCAGTTCAATTTTGTGCCAGATCACGATCAATCTTCAAAAACCTAATTAAGGTACTTTAAACTCTTTGATCAAACCAATAATCTTTTATTGATCGAGACACCTACGCCTGCTGTTCCCTTCGCGTCTTCATTTCCTCCATTTCTGTTACGAACTCATGTCTTCTGTTTTCCAGTTCCGCTTGAAGATTATCAATCTAAAGATACGTTTATGAATATATCACTGTCACTTACATTACCTTAGAATGTACAACAAACAATAACCATGTATGATATATATATCGAGACTAGGCTAAAAAAATTGACCTAAGTACACCTAACACCATTTTTTTTTTCGCTAAAACAACAAAATAATAACAAAATAAGTGTAATTTTAGGAGTAGTTTGTCAAAAAAAATTTTATTTGATTAAATACTCGATTATTTAAGACTCTTCAAAATACATCAAAATTCTCGCATTTTGGTTCTCGAAGGTGCTCAATGGGGCATGGGTCGAGTGCCCAATGCGACGTCAAAGCAAGAACATGAATTTCGCTATTTACGTGGTGTTATTTGTTGTTAAACATGTCCTCATATCATCTCGCTGGTAACAAATTAATTTGAATATACATTTCATTATCAACTTTTCAAAACAAAAAAAGATACCCAATCAGATACTATGATTGTTTTCTTAAACCAACGCAAAAAACATTGTTCTCAACACTACTACAATTAAATACAGTATAAACTGAATCAAATAAAACTGACTAAATTCTTCGGTAATACAATGTTTCTTGGTCTACCTAGATTGATTCTTACATAGTTTTAAGCAATTCTGAACTCCATCCAAGCTTATTCGGTGTAAGTTTCAAATAACATTAGACTCGCGCAGCTAGCCATAGCATTCCACCAGCATAACAGAGGTCCTGGGTTCGAATCTTATAAAAGCCTGACAGTGTTGTTTTTCAGGTTTCTGTTATGCAATTGATAAAATTGCATAAAAACCTTCATTGTTTACATCGAGGTACAAAGTCAGTCACAATAACCTTAAGTGTTTATAGTATAAATGTGCTAGTAGCTAACTTGAAGACACGATATAGGGCACTATATGGCCACGTTGGTAGCGGGCTTTAACCTAGCTGTGCCATGCTGATGAGGTCTAAAAAGACCGAAACAGCTGTCCATGGCTGCTGACAATCAGGCTCACTACTTCTTATGGTAGTTTAAGGGGTAAAGCCCGCTACCAACGTGGCCATAGTGCCTAATACAATGGCTTGAATTTAGCTACTAGCACATTTGTGCTATCTACGCGTTTCTCTTTATAGCCGCATCCCACAAGCATTGCGTTTTTACTATGCACAATAACCTTAGTCTCGCTATAGGCAATACAAATGCACCACTAAGTTATATTAACTAACCTCTTGTCTCGTCTTTTCTCTTTCAACTTTTAACTTCTCATTCAAGTCATCCAAGTCCTGATTAATAGAATCTTTTCTGTTCTTTAAACCTGATTCCAATTGTTCAACCTTAAAAACAAAAATGGAATGTTGGGCAAGCATTGGTTACCATTCCTAAGTTGTACCTTATGGGACTTCAGGCAGTGAAATACTTTAAAACTTTACTTTGTTTACTCTCTGGCATTTCACTGACCATATCGCTACACTCCTCTCTAGTCCCATGCAAACGCCTTTGGTCCCATAAACTTCTTTTTATCGGTTTCTTTGAAAAACGTCAAGCTATTTGACCATATAATCGCATTTCCCCTTCTCATGTAAACTGTAAGCTTCATTTTTTTCAACTTTTTTACAAACTTGACTCATGATTTATTAAGGCATTCGAAACCTAAACAAGGAATTCTGTTTCAACCAGAAATAAATACAAATTGAATCATCAGAATGCTACGATAAATTTGATCTATATAATTTTTCGAGGAAATTCGAATTTGTACAAACTGACAAGCAATTAGTTTGAGCTTACCGACAGGACTTCTCGAATTGCGTGGGAAAAAGTCAAAATTACGTGGGAAATTTGATTAAATTATGCGCTAGATTACATGGAAAAGGACCGATTACACGCTAAATTACGCGGGTTTGTTCAATAAGTTTGGAAACTTAAATTTGCTATTTACGCGTGGATTTGGAGAAAAATGCCGAAAAAGAAACTGCAACAAAAGTAAATGGAAGCCTTTTTTGGCATGATATAATATATTTTTTGCAAAATATATCTACCCACATCATCACTCAAACAATTATTGCTATTATTGCTATTTTCTTGTTTTCAACAAGTTTCTTCAGGTATTCTTTTTCTTTCTCATACACTTTGAAAAGATATCGATCGCGATGTAAGGAGCATTTAGGAAACGCACTGCCATTCGACACGTAAGAGTTAAGAAAATCCCTCAGACACGGGTTATCCACATTGTGCAAAACAATGTTACCAGCGGTACAAGCTTTGATTCACCTGTGACATATTTTGCCCATATCTTGTTTCCTTTCGTTGAGCCAATAAATGAGCTATTTACAATCTGTTAACATTTTGCCAACTTTCTTGGGTGAGTGTTAGATTTCAGATACCTATCCAACACGGACTTTCTCTTTTAGTCTACGACAACATTACAGCAAAACAACAGACCATTCTCACTTCGAAAAATCCCTACTGTCCTTGACACTCACGAGCAAGATCTTGCGCTGATTTATGAAAAGCAAAATGCTGTTTGCGTTTTGCCTCTCTAATGATTGATATATGTGTATGAACAAATAAACAAAAGGTCAGAAAGGTAGGTCCTACTAAGAAGGATTTAGGATATGGAAACTGAAAATGTCCAAAAAAAAGTCAGAGGTTCTAAAGACATGTCGTGGAAATGGTGAATACAGTCCTGAAGGAAATTAGAAGGCGAGTTCAAGGAAATGTACAAGAGTTGAAACAAACTTTAAAAAAAGCAACTGAGGGCAAAAAAAACCTGAATGAAGATAAGAAACAATAAATAAAAATAAAAATTCACTGATTTATATAACGCATTTATCCATATAAGTGTTCAAATGCGCTTTAAAAACAAGGATAGCGACTGAGCCTATGGTTTAGCGTCCTTATCCGAGAAAACGCGAAAATCTAACCATTTGCCGATATTAAAGCAAAAGCAGAACCTTCTCCTCAGCAACTGTATTATAAGAACCTGAGTATTGCTCCAGCCGGGAATCGAATCTGAGCTTCCACAGGGTAAACTGGCACCTAACCAGCAAGGCTAACCAGGCGACGGTAAATTACTCAAACGGAAGAAGCGCTATCATTTAAAGGCAGGAAGATTTCGGACGTGAACATTGAAGATGTCCAAAAAGAGTCAGAGTTCAGAAATGTATCTGGAGATATGAAATGGTGAATGCAAGAAGGAAATTGTAAGGTGAGCTCGAGGAAATATACAATAGTTGAAAGAAACTTAAAGAAAAGCAACTGAGGGTCAAAAGACAGGAATGAGGATAAGAAACAATTACTCAAACAGAAGAAACTATCATTTATAAAATGGCAGAAGTCAATGCTTGAAGGAGACAAAGATCAATACAGGAGAAAGAGTAGTGAAGCTAAAACGATTGCTGCGATAGCCATAAAGAAGGGTACGCAGAAAATGTGTATGACAAATTAAAAACCAAGGAAGGGGTGAAGAGAAGCAAGAGGATCACAAGGTAACACAGAGAGAACGTGAAGAGATTTGGAAACATTGATACCAAAAAGAATAAGGATGGAAAAATGTTCGTTAATTCACATTTTAAACGTCTATTTTTCATGCTTACATGGGTTTCTTAATGGCCATTTTACTCAGTTCAATTTTGCACCACATCATGATCAATTTTCAGAGATCGTAAATCACTATCCACGAATTGGCACCAAGTATTTCTAGGTCTATTCTTGTTTGTTATTCAATGAAAATCAGTTCAAAGTGAGCAGACTGTTTTGAAAAACTTTTCAACTTAGAAAATAAGCGGTAAGAGATACCAGAAAGGCTGAGAGTGGTAGGATCAGAAAAAAGAATATTATACGTAAAATAAGTGGGATAGGCAATAAATGGAATGAAAAGGAATAAAGTTCAGGAATCAGTAAAATTATCATTGATAGGTAAGACCAGGTGGTGAATTCTTGCTTGATTTGGATGACAGACTACTTGATAGCAGGCTAAGAGAAAGAAAGTAATTCCAAAGAAAAAATCATAGTACCATTATCAAGAAAAGATTTTGCACATTTATTTCTTTCACATCTAGATCTCCTATCTAAGATAAACATAAATCAATTAGAGTTGATCAACTGCGCTAAAGCTGAAGTGTGAATGCCTTGACCTCACACAGTGACGAAGTACCTGAATTTTGCTATTTGTATTGTACATCCTATTGCCCACTACAAAAATGAGTAGTGGCCTGGGTACTAAAATGGTTGCGTGAGATTGGGCAAATCCTTTTGGTAGACAGCTTCAGAGTCAAAAGTTAAGAGAGGGAGCTTTTCGATATTACAAGAAACGATTTTCCACCCTCAGTCTCATAATTCCTTTCTATTTTCAATAACTGTAGTTAAATCTGAAGATTTTGCTTGTTCTAATTCATCCAAAATAGTGTTGCTATTAGTATTGATTCTTAAAGACGACATGTTGATTCACTGAACTGAGCATTTGTCTACCCAAACAAGCTACCCAGGCCTGCACGGTCATTTTAGTACCCAGTTTTTACTCGTCTTTGTAGTGGACAATGCGACCAAGATATAACATACTGTACGAAAAAATATGTCAAGCAGCGCATCTCATCTGACCTCCTTAAAAAAGATAACACAATCCTCTGGTGAGAGACTTTTATCGCAAAAAACAGCTAATCTGTCTCTTGGTTTATCAAAATATTCCCAGCCTGTTTCTTCTCCTTCATTATCACTGATGTTGGAAGGAGTTTATTTCAAACAAACTCACATTTAAACTTCTCTTTGATTCTCTTACCTTACCTGCTTGTAAATTATTCCAGCATATGAAATATTTTATTCCTTTCTTTTTTGTTTCTTTGAATTCAAAGCACGAAAGAGATTTGAATTTCCTTTGACTTTTTTGTAGTTTGAAGACGTGGCATATAAAAATTAAAATCAAAACACGATAACCATAAGTATAAGTAACCAAACTCATCAACACCGTCACTGACATTAAGAAACAGCACCTTCAGTGTAAAAGATGTGAGCAAAAGAGTTTAATAATTGGAAAGTAAAAATAGTATCCAAATGGAAGTTCTTATACAGTAGTGTTTTAGCAGTTTAGAATTATATAGTACAATCTAATGGATTCTCATTTTACTTATTCTGTAACCTTGAAGAAACCAGTTTTAACCGGGATAGAAATTAGGACTGTTTTTCACCAGCCATTCAGACTAGTTCTCACTCAGGATTACAAGTCCTTCCCAATTTTTACCAGACTTTATCAGCTTTTTTCATTTACGTTACAGCAACAGTCATTAGTTTTCAATACACTACTCTGCTCCACCTAATGCACAATGTTCTTTAATTTTTCTCTGGAACCCGCATGTCCATGACACAGCATAATTCAATCAACATTTGTCCACTGCAGAGAGTCGCTTTCAGGCAGAACAGAACATATACGTACTGTACATTAGTAACGAAATAATGTGATTTGGAATAAGAGCAAGAACATTTCAAAATATTCATTCTTGGTAGAAGACAATATTTTACTAGAAACTTGGACTAGTTTGAGCACAGGTTAATTGTCCACTAAAGCATTTACTAGTGTGCGGACTAGCGGACTACCGCTAATTTCGAACCATGCAGTTTGGGTTTTCCAAGCTAGCTGTTTATCGGCAAAAAGTGATTTTTGCCCTTCGAAATTATTTTGTTCTAAAAACTATGATTAATACATAATTGAGCGTCCTTGCATTCGCCAAAGATAAAAAAACACGATACAAGATTTCGTACCAAAAAAACACGTAATTTAAAAGACCTGTTCATAGACCTACCTGTCTTTCCAAGTCCATTACCTTCTTATCTTGACATAACTTGGATGCAGTAATTTCATTGTGATCATATCCAACAGACTGCAGCTTGCTACTTCCAACATCATCAATTCCATTTTGAATACCGTTATTAGTACAAGATTCTGTTCTGTTATTGTTTGCTTCTTGTAATATCGACTTGTTAACTAAATACCCAAAATTGCTCTGAAAACTTGACCCTTCCTCACTACTTGTTTCACCCTCATCAGTTTCTTCATCATCGTCGTCTTCATCATCATCGTCTTCATCATCATCAACACCATCATCATCAACATAATTGTCATCATCAGAGTAGTCGTCATACTCATCATCACGACAAGCAAAGTTTATATTGTTTAGCAAATCATTATTCGTTGTATTCTCTTCATCAGGTGAGCTTGAGCATGAGTAGGAATATGAAAAATGCTCGATGCCATCCAAATTAAAACGAACTTGTTTCTTGGGAGGTTCCTAAAACAGAACAAATGTTGCATGTTACTTAATGAGTTACTTCTTTTTGTTTTTAAGTGACATAGAAATAATAATCATTGAACTGAATTTCTGATTCAATGAGCATTTGAGAAAGTTGTTAACAAGCTAGGGCGATCTATATGCTTTCTGCCAACCATATTCCTCCTTCTAGATTACTGTGGTGCACATGCAGTACAATAGAGAGCTTTTTTCTGAAGTTGAAGAAAATAAAATTTACAAGCCCTAGCTCAAAACCAGAGAAGCTTCTTGTTAATAACCTTTGTTGTTAATTCATTATTAAACAATTATTTCTCTACAGTTTGTATTTGTTTGCTTCTGTTTCTTCATTAAAATTGCGCAGTAACAATAGTTATATGTGCAAGTCTTACTGGCACAAATTTGTACTTTTTTAGATTCACTTGATAATCTACCTGAAACATCTTCTATTTTGCTCTCATGATCAGTTGACTAAGGAGGTCAAAGCCCTATCACAATAATTAAAAATTTGAATTGGGATAGGGTAACTTTCATGTTTTAATAATGAACTAACTGATCAATTTCAACAAGTTAAAAAACTGAAAGCTGAAATAATTCAATGTTAACTGAAAAGTTCCTCAGCCAAGGAATAATATTGCAGATTCTTGATAGAGTCTCAAAATACTGACAAAACTAATTTTCTCTGTTTTTCTTAAAATGTAGTTGTAGTTGTTCTTATGACCAATAAGTCCTCTTGTGAACTGCACCCTACTGACAGCCACTGGCCTGAACTCTGCTATGAGTTCATCAAATTTCAGGGCTGGTATTGTCTTCCAAACTATTGTTAATCCTTTTGCCTTTGTCTATCTGTCTGGTCAGTGGGTCCTACAGCTTTCAAGCCAACAAAATTCTTCAGGAACCATAGGCTGTGAGAGGACTTAGGGAATAAATAAAGTACTATCAGCAACAAAGGACTGAACTTATAAT
>JANCMA020185701.1:0-13516 GCA_024336925.2 Zoanthus solanderi | reverse complement strand
TTAAAATAGCTCTTAAATCATACATGCATATTTCTTAGGTTTTTACCCATTTAGATTCTATTTGTAAATATATATATTTCTTTTTTAATTTTGCAAGTTTATTTACATAGGGTCAACCTCTTAAACTTCCTTTTTAGGGTATTTTTTATTTGTGTTTATTATGATACCTTAAATAAATAAAGTATGAGTATGAGTAATGGACACATTATATATCCTAAAATTTGAGGTGCTTGTAACTTTCTGTTTTTAACTATCCAAAGCAGAACTAAACCATCATTATTTAATTCCTTTCTCCTCATATTTTTTCTACAGAGTAGATCTTTCTAAGATTATTCATCTCCCTACAAATTACATGTACATAACACGTCAACCAGCCTCTTCCATACCCCTCCAGATCAACCTTGACTTCAACCCATTACTAAAGCTCTGCACAGGATGCCTTGTCTTCTTATTAACTCCACACTTTGTCCTGACCATTCAACTTTACACACTCTGGACAGGAATTGCTGAATACCAGCTTCACAGTCATTTTACCAGGTATCACAGCAGAGCAATAATACTGGTCGAAATCTTCCATATCATTTTTCTTTCCCTCAATGTCTATGTCTTTCTTTTAGAACAACATTTCCCAAAACTTCTTTCAGTTACTACAAGTTTTAGTGGTCAGAGCATTAGAAGTTTATTTACACAACCATAACACATGTCACCCAAGTAGCAGATGCCAGATGTCAGCTTCCTCCAAAACGTTTCCCTTACTTCTGAGTTCACCAGTTACCCTATAAGGCTAACACGTCCTACAGATAAAAGCACAGAGGACTCTTGCTCAGTAGGCCTGTGCACAACGGATGAACCCATTGTTTACACTATTTGCCAGAATTCTGACCTCTGTTTTTATTTTCCCCAACTTCGGACAACTTTAACAGTAATACTGTTTTTCCCGTGTCTCCAAAAGCTGGATATGCTGTGTATGTCTTCCTAACAGCAATACTCCTTTTCCCCTCCTAGAGCTACATACCCTTTGTCTTCCTAACAGCAATACTCCTTTTCCCCTTCACGAGCTACATACCTTTTGTCTTCCTAACAGCAATACCCCTTTTTCCCTTCACGAGCTACATACCCTTCGTCTTCCTAAGGGCAATACTCCTTTTCCCCTTCACGAGCTACATACCCTTTGTCTTCCTAACAGCAATACCCCTTTTCCCCTCCTAGAACTACATACCCTCCGTCTACCCAAGGGCAATACTCCTATTCCCCTTCACGAGCTTTATACCCTCCGTCTTCCTAAGGGCAATACTCCTTTTCCTTCCACGAGCTGCATTTAAAAAGGAGGAGAGTTTTTGGAAATATAAACAATAAAATTGCATGCTTGTTTTTTTAGAACATGTGATACGTTTAGTAATAAAGAGCAGCAATAAACAAACTCCCTAAGATCATTTTTCAGGGGTATATCTTCTGAACAAAAGCTTTTAAAAAGAGTTGTCGAAAACAACTTTCTCCTTCTCTGCACATGTATCATTCAGTCTTTCTGTGGTCTCTGCATGTTAGAAGCTGCAATTCTTTCGCAAAACTATTCATTATAAATAATAATTACTAGGTACTAGATAAGGATTCGATTTTCTACCAGGCTTGAACTCCGACAGAGGGAATATTTTTTCTAATTATCTAGTATTTTTAGCTAGAAAACAATAATGTATTTAATTATAAATTATTTGAAAAGAAATTTTAAAAATCGTTTTAACAAGTAACTGGAGGTTCTTAAAAATATGTTCCTGGGTTGTTGTAAACATCCCTATTTCGTCTCCGCTCGAAAGAATAGTTTTTCTTTAAGAACATTGCGACCTTCTAAAACATAAACGAACTGTTTTGCCGATATCGCTCCATCCTCGATTTGTCATTTCAAAACATGTCAATATCAAATATTCTGGATACTATCATCTTGTATTTGTACATCTTTATAATTATTATAATACTCTTGATCTGTTTTTGATTTTTATTTAAATTGTTATTATTATTGTTTCCGTGATGTTAATAATGATTATATTTAAAATTAAAGCTGTAAGCGCTTACAAAATAAACTAGATTTACTATTTTATAATAAATGAGAAATTAGATAATTCTTCATGAAGGTACTATCATGCACTATTTACATAAATTGTTATATGTTCAGCGCAAATTCTTACTCAATTGCATTGTATTGTTAAATCATTGTATATTGTTTATGCTCCGTTACAATAAAATTCACCATACTTGATAATGACATTGGACGTTGCAGCATGTAGTCCGGGTTTGTTTTTCCTAATAATTGTGTATCATTACGATTGTATTAAAGTTTTTACTACGTGTAGTATAACTTTGAGTGGAAGTTCTTGACTGTCGTTAATCAGGAAAATCAAATTGTTATTCTTTTATACCAAAAACGTCTGTAGCGTTAGATTTTAGAAAAGGTAGTTGTGTTTAAATAAAAGCAGATTGAAATGAAATTAAGCCTTTTCTTTTATTAATGGTCACTGCACTTCCCAAGGGGTAAAATAGGAATGTTTATCTGCCATGAAGTACCTAGCTGCAAATACGAAACCTAATTTGTTTTTTCTTTCTTTTAATAATTGTCTTCAGACATGAATGTTGTTTTTGACAAGTGATGACGTAAATTGCGAGCCAATATCAAAATATATACTATTAGCTGTCGGTTTTCGTGTAAAATATGAAGGAATGAATTACTGTTGAATTAGTGTAGAGACTGAAAATAAATAATTGTCCTGTGGTAGATATGACGTTAATTGAATTTTATCTTAAAACATAAATTATTTTTCACGCAGCATTTGCTTTATGATTTATCTAGCGTTCTGTGCCACAGTTCCAGTTGTGTCCCTGAAGAAGGATCCAAATCAGTGTTTCACATGCAAGAGAGCGGATGTATAACTGAAAGGGAAGTTGTTGATGATATAGAGAGCTTTACTTTACGCACCTCAAAAATTTTAAAATAAAAAAAAAACTTACTTGGCGTTGTCATGATTTGTGGTCAAAAGCGTGTTAAAGAGAACCGATATACCGGTACTTGAACTGCTTGTTAAACCACGCGAACAATTGGCGCTTGAGCTCAACAAAATTAAGAATAATTAGTTTGAAGTATTGAGTTAAATTGAACTTTTTTTAATAGAATAGTTAAGTAATTCCGATTTGATGAAGTATGAAATTGTCCAATAAGAATAGAAATATTTCATTGACTGACAATCACAAGTACTTTTTTTAATTTATCAATTTCGAAAATTCTTTGGAAAATGAGTTGATAACGGAATGTCGTTTTTGCACTTTTGATAACGTCAGGAATTCTTTGAGCTTTTGCTTTATAAACTGCATGCAAATGACTTTGTGAGGAACCAAAAACGTATTTGGTAAGGAAATTTAAAAAAGTTTATATGAAAAAGAATTTCATAGTTCGATGCCTTTTGAGAAACTGAGAAAATGAACAGCAAGACTTCGACCTTCGTTTGGCAAGTGGCGTTCTTGCTACTTGTTTGTGCCGTCTACACAAGAAGTCAGAAAGGTGGGTGTTTGAATAGTTAAACAGACGGGTAAGCAACATTGTGTCATGGCATTTTCTCATGATAGATCCGTAGTGTTTTTCACACATCAGAGTTATTTTTTTTATGAGTTCAAAATCATCAATCGCACGATACTAAGTGGTTTTGTTTATTACCTACGTTTACTCAATCTAAACTGATAAGCCCTTTTGCACGTGTATGAAAATTGAGATATTAAACAATTTTTGATTGTTTCTTGGTTTTTTGCTTCAAATGACAAGAGGCTTAAAATCATTGAATAGTTTTTTGGGGAAACGTGTTTAGCTCCGGTAAGTCACCTTACATACCTGACTCTCAAAAACAAGCTTTTCGAAACATGATTGTTTAAGTTTTTAAACCAGAAATGTAAGTGTTTTGTTCAGTTTAACTCCGTGGATATTACTATAACAATCATCTATGCAGAACTGGTACTGATAGACCTCAAGTTTAGGATCAGTACGAAGGATTGCAGTTGTTTTGCGGCGGTTATGTTTGACCTGATAATTGGGCAAGTTATGAGAACGTAATATTAAATGTTTTTTATGCGGACTATTCCAAAACAAAAAGTTAAAAATTCTTTCATTCAAGCGTTTAATGCTTTGCATTTGAATGCTTTCTCAAAGCTCTTTTTCAGAAAACTTTGTTTTTCAAACCGTAGGTTTTTAGTTCGCTAACAGTGATTGGTGAAAAGAAACACTTCAAGCTCTTTTAGAATTTTCCGTTTTTCCTGCGGCATGGTATTTGTTTCAATAGCACCACTCACAGGCGTTTCATTTCAAAGAAATAAAAAAATATATTGAGTTTTGCGATAATATCTAGAAAGTCTTACTGGAAACAAATATCTAAATACCGGAATAAGCAACTTTTTAATACCAGCTTGGCAGCTGTTAGTCTGAGTATAAAGCAATGATGAGGCAGTTAGTATGAATGTTTTTACTCTGTTTACGGTGTTCGTCAGAGCTTCCTCTCCAAGTACCTCCATTCAAGATCTGTACCTATTCTACTTATATAATACTCACTCGGTTCAGCTTGTTTGTGTTTCAATCATCGATCTGACGACATGTCATCAAATATTTCTATGAGTATTATGTGAGTATCAGTTTTATCTCTTGTTATTATGAATTTATTATATAATTAGAGACTATAGCTTTGACTTGCCATTTTGTTTATTTTTGTTTTTACATTAGACTTCGATCCTTAAAAATCCAATGTCGTAATCTTTATGTTTTAACGAGTATTTGGCAGTCAGAGCCTCTATTTGATTGGGACCAATCGTTAACATACAAAAATATTGAATAGAATGTTTTAACATGGCCTGACAAATTACTTGAAACTGTTGTAAGCTACAGATAAAACTAGTTTTGTGTCCAAAATAACTTATTAATATCGATGCTCGAAAGTCAAAACTCGCCACAAAATGCCAATCGGCGAAATTGCGAAAGGTGTAAAATATTGGTCTGAACTATAGAAAACTGACGTACGTTTCTGTGTCTATTAAAAGACTTCAGAAAATACAGCACTTGAAAAGTTGTATTTTTAAATCCGTGCAATATATTGTGACGTCACAAACCAGAAAAGCCGAGGCAATAATTTGATAGATAACGTCACTAAAATCCACTTAATTTATCGTAAGAGCTAAAAAAAATTCATTTTAATGTTTTATCATTAAAGTTTACCAGCCAGAATTTTATTATTTGTAAAGACAAGGGTTTGAACAAAATTTAGAGTGAATACAACATTTCATTTTTTCTTTCACAAATCCCCAAAGCAAGACTTTAGAAAATGAATAAATGATATCTTTTTATTTTACTGAGGAAAATGACGTTTGAATGAATTTTATCCGTAAAATATATTGAAAGTTATAAATTCGTTCATCACTTACAAAGTTATGCATGTTTACTTTATACACGTCACTTCAGAAGTTCACGTTTTAAAAATCGCAGCTGAAGAAAAACTTTAAAAATATGTTTTTATACTTTATTGATGAAAAATATTTAACGTTCAAATGAAGTTTATAAAGTAAGAAATACTGTTTATATTCTAGTTTGCATCTTATACTGAAAAATAGCATGCAGAGCCTATAACAAAGGAGAACGTAAAAGAAATTTTCATAAAAGCTATCCGACATGGTTAAACTTGAGATTCATTACTAATGTTTTGAATCGCATTTTCCGAACCTTCTAAACGGCGAGAAACGCATTTTTCAAGATTTTAAAGTTTCACCAAACTTCCAGTGCGCTACAGAGAAAGAAAGCCCGAGTTTACGCAGCTATGTAACTTCGCCACAATAATTAGCTTGACAACAATACGACATAGATTTTTATTTATGTGCCGGCGAGAGAGAACTCTTACCTTTATTTTTGAATTACTGCTCTGCTGCATTTCAGTTCAGTCGATTCTTATATGTTAGGAACAACGTTGTAGTTGAATTTTATTTTTTCAATACCAAAAACAGTTTGCCCAATGGCCAAGACAATATTACCAGGTTGTTCTGGTACTGGTGAACACCTGTGATCACATTTCGGAACAATAAATTAATTGCAGTATTAACACCAATGTTGTAAGGAAGTATGGAGGATAAATAGATGATCGCTGTACAACATGCTAGTGACTGATCAAAGTTGTTAAGAATACATAGCTGAAATCCATGATATTCACATGGTGAAACATACAATCATTAACTCAATGAGCCATAAAAGTAATAAACTAACATCAGAATTAATTGTAGAGTTATTCAGCATCATTATCATCATTATTATTAACATTCATATCCATTATCAATCATCATTATAGAATCATTATAAGCACTGATTTTGACATCCATTTGAATTACCACCATAATCACCGTCTTATCAAAAATATAAGTATAATTATCACCTTTTTTCATTATATTCATTAGCATCAACATCATTGTCAGGATTATCATTAGATCAACCTGCATCGTAGTCGTTATCACCGTCTTAACTAGCAATATTATTCTTCGTTACTGTGACAATTCACATTATCATTTTTGTTACTCCTCATAAGCATACATAATTGATTTTATCACTTCCTTCAAACGCACAACCTCTACTTAATTTCTTATTCATTTATTCTTTCTTATTCATGTAATTGATGGCAGACTCAGCGAATGGATATCTTGGAGCACTTGCTCTGTTAGTTGTAATCAAGGAACACAATCTCGCACAAGACTGTAACAACCGTCCTCCATCAAACAGAGGATCTGATTGTACAGGTCTAACGCTTGAAGTGAGGACTTGCAACATGGGACCCTGTCTTAATAAGTAAATGCACTACTAAATGAGACATTTTTTTGTTATCACTGTTATGTTTTCAAAGACAGCTGTTCTAGTTTATCAATAATTTTACTGAGAACGAATAATGGCTCAACCCATCATCTCAATACCTTTTCAATTTTCTTGCTCTGTTTTTGCTCTAGCTCACATCACCATGGATCAAAGCATCGAAAGTCGGAGGGGTTTGGGGTAGCTGCAAGTAACCCTAGGGATCTCTAATGGCACACTGCCTGCTTCTTTATACTCAAACTTACTATTTTTCATTACAGCTCCGATTCTCTATACCAACCAACTAAATTTCAGTAACGGCAATTACAAGATCCACTGGGTGTACAACTTGAATACAGACACGATTCACTTTAAAGTTCAGGTTACCACAACCGGGTGGATTGGATTTGGGTTTACTGCCAAGAACACTAATGACATGGAAGACATTGATATCGTCATTGGAGGAGTGATGGCTAATGGCAGCAGCTTTTTGGAGGTACCGGAACGATCTGGGTTAAGTATCATAAAAAAGAAAAACAAGATTGTTTCGTGATTTAGGAACCAGACACTCTTTTAAATAACAAATAGGTTTATAAGATTGTGGTAGCATACTAAATATCGATTCCGGCTTTTAGTTTCATTTGCTTCTTGACATGAAACGGACGGGATAAGCGAAACTGGTTTCTTTAGTATAGTTATTTGGTGTAGTATAACTATATAGAAGTGAAGAAACAGGATAATATTTTGTGTGCCAAAATGAACTTTAGTTAATTGCCTAAACTGCCAAAACTGCCGTTTGATGTTGCAGTTCTGCTCTCTTTGTAGATTTTTTTTTGTTTTGTTTCTTGAATAAAAATAAAAAATGCACTTGTATAGTGCTGAAACAAAATATATTGATTGATCTATTGTTTCAATTTTTTTCTATTGATTTGTTTTGTAATGATTGTGAAGCTGATAAGGTTACGAAATCAGTGTTTACTTGTTTAAAAATACTGAAATATTTATGATATCAATAATAATAATAATAATAATAATAATAATAATGATAATAATAAAGATACTTTTTGAGGAAGCCCCAGTCACCTTAAGGTGGTTTTCATGGGGGTCCTCTGAATCACATTAATATTTAAAATGAAATATTAAAATATAAAATACAATAAAATCAGGAACTATGAAAGGCTGTTTAGAAGTTGAGATGTAAAATTTGAAAACTTAGTATTCGTGCTTATGCTAAATGTTAAACTATTAAATTCCTTTAAAAAAGGTAATGTGATCGGTTCTTTTCCCAGTTGGTTTTACAAGCTGGTAGACTGTGGTTTGAGCGGCCCCGGGTATTGTACGCGTGCCATTCGTGTCTATGAATCAAAGGGAAGTTGAGATGATTATTTTGTTTTTGAAAAATACCGTGAAAAACAAAACAGCATCTATGGATTTTTCGTCGGACAGAGAGAGGACTCTAGTTCAGATGGACTAATGCCTTGGAGCTAAAAGCTCTGTTTGGCCAATTCAGAACAAATTTAGCAGCTTTGTTATGCAAAACTTGGAGACTCTCCATTAGCGACTTGTTGTTTCTATCCCCCATACAATGTTAGCATTGTCCAGTAATGGAGGAATTAATGAGTTCACTAAAATCTTTCTTGAGTACTGAGGAAGTAAGTGTATAATGCGTTGTAAAAGTCCCAGTCTTTGGCCCACCTTCTTTCGGATTAAAACCACATGGTCTCCCCATGTAAAATTTTTGTGGAGTTGGACTCCTAGATACTTGTATGTTGTAACTTGTTCAATCTGTTCCTCTTCGATATTGAGAGTTACAACTCCGAAGGACTTGAGACCTCTAGAACTGCCGATTAATGTGAACTTAGACTTACAGACATTGAGAGTTAATTTATGCTTGTTAAGCCAAAGCCGGGTACAAGAAAGGTCATTATTTATTTCTTGTTTTAATTCGTCTGAGCTTGAGTAAGCAAGCAATTTGAATCAACACCCAACGCAGTCAGTTTCTTCATCAAGATGGCATGATTTATTGTATCAAGAGCTTTCTTCAGGTCGAAATAACACCAGATATGTTACCACGATACATGTTAGTTTAGCAGACTGTAGCAGAATTCTAACAGAGCATGAGATGTGGACATCAACTTACGACTGACGACCAAAAATAAGTTTACTGCAAATAATCATAAAATTAAGTATGAACAGCGCTTTCAAGAATTTTACTTGCGGTGGGAAGGATAGAAATGGGCCTATAATTATCTCAGTCACTTGACTCTCCAATTTTAATAAGTGCTTTAACTTTAGCTGACTTCCAGCTGTTGGGGAACTGTTCTGATCAATTGATAAATTGATTAAATGCTTTGATATTGGAGATATGATATCTGGCGAGTCCTTGTTGGTTTTTAGACTACGCAGTTGATTAGTGACAAACTAAGTTGATATATGACTGTTTTCATAGTTAATTTCCTTTTCTTATTTATATTGCACCAGCGCAACTTGTTGACGACGCTACGTCCAGCAGAGACAAAGTTCTGGTTTAATGAAATTCTCATAATAATCTTGTTCTAGGACCGTTACTCTTTTGGCCTCGGTCAACCGGACATCGATACTCAACAAGATTTCAAACTGAGAAGTGCAACCGAACGAAATGGAGTAACCACTTTGGAATTCTATCGCAAGAGAGAGTCAAACGATTCAAATGATGTCTCGATACAGGTGAGTAATTTTATCTATGATTTGAGAAAAAAAAGAATGAAAAGAAGCAGCTTCCATGAAATGTTACAATTATCAGGTCAACGTAGGTATAGCCTTTTTCCGGTTGTCTGCTCTTCCTAAAAGAATAACCATTCTCAGAATTGTGAATGCAGCTTAATAAGGAACCTTCGTTCACTGTAAAAATCTGCGTGCGCGATTTGTCAAAATCGATCATCTGCCCCGGACGTATCTGTCGATGCCGCCACAACCGGTAATTATGCTGCTTAACCTATGTTTTTCTGGTCTCACCCATGGCTTGAAAATGGCCGAGCCGTCAATAAATATTAAATTTAATCCTCTGAATATATAAATCAAAATGATTTTTGCTGCGAAGCAGCAACACTACTTTTGACTGACCATGTAGAGCCTGGGCGCTTTATAACCTGTGATCTCTCTCGATCCGATTTTTTTCGGTGGCAATAATTTTGAGTAGCTGCAGTACGGTGGATCAGCGGTAGTAATTTCCGAATTGTGCATGCTCAGCCCACATGGTTGCCCACTAATTTATCGTCGATCAGATGAGTTTATTATAGTTTTTTCAACAGTGTTATCATGCTAAACGCAGTGTTATCATGCTAAACGCAATTGGAAGCAAAAGTAGTCATCAAGGTCACGAACGTTTTAGTGAAATTTCCAGGGGAAGGTAATGCTCCTTTATGAGTTTTTCAGTGCTGTTGTGTGCACAGTCGTTTCCAGTGCAGCACTGGGATACTACTACAGTTGACCAAATTTTAATTGAAGGAGACAGGATGTACTTGAATGCACTTGAAAGTCAAAGAATTCTAGATACAGACACGCATTACTTTCACTCAATGTGCAACAAAATGTCCAGGAATAAATTGTTATTATAAACATCAGTCATCATCTTTGTTATTGTTACCTTTATTTTTATAACTCACTTCGCAGCACTTCTCTTGCTATAAGTAACTTCTAGTTTTATTTTTTACTTTTGTTTGGCAGCTAAAAGAAAGGTTCTCTGGTTCTGACCAGTCGACACTAAAAACATAAATCAGATATCAATGACAAAAGCAGCCACTGTAAATCAAAAGCATTGCGCTTTTACTACATCTAGAAAAACAAACTTGGTTTGAAGACTGCTAAAAGAAATATTAAATTTTTGTAAAAGTCCAAGACGGGACCGCACGTAAACACAAGCCGACAAGGTCGTCTTTGCACTATCTAACTTTAATGACACGTATCAGTAACATTCCATGCATGTTGAGAGAATAAAGATGTACATCATAGCAAATTGAATATGATTAACGTTTTTAGCACAATTTTGGTTAAGTGAGCATGACACAGTTTGCAGATGTAGAAAAAACAAATTAAAGAAAGGGATTTCTCCCCTTCGTGACAAGAATATAACCACTTTTAAATTAACGAATCCCCGGGTGCTAAATTTTAAACCAGATCAAATCCACTATAAAGATTTAAAAATTTAACCCTAAACAAAACTTGACAGAATTTTCTAAACAAAAGAGGTTCTAGATAAACACGTTATTTATCCAATAAATAGTGTAAATAAATATTTAATTAACTAAGTTATTGAGTAAAAAAAAACTTTATGAATGATAGTCGCATTGAATTGAGTTGTTTTTTAATGCGTACATAACGGCAAGATCATTGATAACGTCATTGTTTATACCACGGAACAAACTCGGCTACAAAAAATTAATAGAGTAAGGTTGTGCAAAATTAAAATTTTATTTCTTATTTTAATAATTTGTTCTTGCTTTTTCCGTTGGTGTTGTTAAATATAACTTTGTGCTCCATCCAACTCATAAACAGCATTTTAACATATATCAAAACCTCCAAATACCCATAACAGGAAACAAAAGAGGAAACAGAAATCGTGGGAAGACTTTTAGAAAAAAAAACCAGTTAAATCCAAGTAAACGCCGTGGCTTACCTATCTCCTGGTTACGGTTGATTTGATTATATGCTCTTTAGAGAATGAGAAAACACCGAAGTCTTGGCTCTTGTTTAACCTTCTCACCTCATCATAATTCGTATTTTTACCAGCCCGCGTATTTATCCCACATACAAGGAAATGAAAGTGATAGCTAGATATCAAGTAACAATTGAGATGCTGAGATAATAACTTTACATAGAAACGATGCAAAAAAGATTGCTCAATTTTCTCCTTAGACCGCTGACAAAAATGATCATGACGTAGCTTACAGGAAGTGGATAAAGACCAAATTAAAGAAAAGGAGAGGGGGATATATTCGGCGAAACGTAATTTTAAAACATACAAACTACTAATTCACCAAAAATGAACTATTTCGTCGGTTTTATTTTTAAAAATAGATAGCAGTTAGCACACGCGTGCTACACTTTTTCTTTTTAAGAACCGTAAAATTTGACCAGCCTCAGTGTTCTTACTTTGAGGGCGAGTTTAGCCTCAGTGTTCTTATCAAGTTTGTTCTTAAAAACAAAAAGTATAGTAGGTAACTTGAATCCACCTATCTGCTGGACAGTATTTTTAAGGTCATGTCGGTAGCAGGCATTATCCCTTTAATTAAATCTACCGTAAATAAGAGTGAGCCTGAATGTTAGCTATCAAGGGCAACCTAGTATTATGGTTCCAGCCAAATTCCACAAGCAATGGGCTTTGGTTTTAAAAATAGATGTTAGGAGTCTGAGAATGAATAAATTATTAACATTTGTGTTGATGGATTCTTAATTTTTCTTTTATTTTTTACTGATAAGTTCCTATAAGGAAAAAACAGCCGTCTACGGTTGCAGGTTCTTGTTTGATCCGAACTTTTGATCATATTGGTTCACTGACCAGTTAATTTTCAACTGAGTACATTAGAATTATCATTTATTAGTTCGTATTGATAAAGACTTTTTCTCATACACACATTCAGAGTGTAGTTTTTCTCGATTAAAAGAAAATGTTAAAATATTTAAAATATTTGTTAGTTACTTTCTTAACCTACCTAAGATGCTGCCACAAACTTGTAAACCTGGACTGCCTGTGTAACGGCTTCAGCGCATGCGTGAAGACCACTGACACCAAATGATACAACAATATGCCAGTTAGTTTACCGAGAAAAACGCTTTGACCACTGCTACTTGTCAAAGGTTTGTCAAAATTAGAGTTTTAATAAAAAAAATCACGACAGTTTGCTCCATCTAACAAGTATGCACTGCAAATTAATAAAGCAAAACCAATACGACATAGAAAATTTGTATAATCACAATTTCGTCTAGGAATTAAAAGCCTTCTTGTACACCTAAAGAAGGCTGGTAACGACCAACCGAGATATTGTGATTAAACAAATTTACTACGTCGTATTGGTTTGCTTTTTGACTCACGGATTTTCCGTAGGAGTAGTAGTGAGTTATAGCTGGGAGTTCCTCATTTGCATAAAATTTGTGCAACAATGGTTATTGTTTTAAATCCTCCAGCCTGCTTTGCGCGGTTGGTTTGTTTATAAATTGTCTCTATCCGCAATGTTTACTAGTAATTACGGAGTTGGCTCTCCTCAATCTTGAGTTCGATTCATTGATTCGTTTAGAGCATTGATTTAATTGTGTGCTATTATTAATGCAAATTTGTTTGAAAATCTAAAGCCAACCGGAGAAAAACAGAGGGAAATCTGGGATAACACTCTTACTTTTTGACAGGAATTTTAAACGACTTGTGTGTGGAGAATGTTAGTTTTGGTCTGAATTGCAGTTCTACTTGTGTGCAGTATCCGTGAGTCGTCTCATTGAGACTATTGATTTAATGTTTCAGAACTAGTAATTTATACATTCGCAATGTGCAAAGTAAAAACACAGAAGCATCGTTTCCCATTTATTATTATATCTCATATTGTCCCAAATAATACACGTATTCATGAATCGGGGGTTGAAGCGGAATAATGAATATTGAATACTGGCTTAAAATTGTAAAAGAATATTGAATATGGGCTC
>JANCMA020185597.1:0-13518 GCA_024336925.2 Zoanthus solanderi | reverse complement strand
TTAGTCAAGAAGCCCACCGAAACGAAAATTTTTAATAACACTGTATGAATTATTTGCAATAGGTTATCATAATAAATGAATGTTCTTCACCTTTTCTCAGCCTCAGCATGTTCTTAACTTGTTCTTAATTTTTTGGCGATCTTCAGCTTCATGTTCTTATAAAAAAGGTTCTTATATAAAAAAAAGAGAGTGTAGTGCCATGGTTCAATTGGAAGTACGACGTTGAGAACATCATCTCGTATGGTACGGAATGTTTAAGGTGAGGGAAATTTCCCGGGACTCAACCCTAGGGGCAAATTCTCAAAATAGGTGGAACGGTTCTGACCCTAACTAGGGCCATGGGTTTGGTTCGAAGTTAAGTACATTAATTGCATGGTACAGCAGTATGTTTAAGGTAAGGGACAGTTCACAGGACTCAACCCTACGACTAAATTCTCATGTTAGGGAAAACAGGTCTGACCCTACATAAGCCATGGGTTTGGTTCGAAGTTACGTACCTCTATTGTATGGTACGGCGGTATGTTTAAGGTAAGGGACACTTCACAGTACTCAACCGTAGGCTTAAATTCTCAAGTTAAGGCAAACAGTTCTGACCCTAGGGCCAAAAGTTCAGTTCAAAGTACGACATCAGGTGCGACAATGTATTGTATGGTATGGGAAGTTTAAGGTAAGGAGCAATTCCCAGGACTTGAGTTAACCCCTGGCCCTCAGGTCAAATTCTGAAGTAAGAGGAAACAGGTCTGACCCTATCTTGTGCCATGGGTTCAGTTTGAAGTGTAACATGAAGTAACATAATTTCTGTAGTTTAGCAGCTGAGTTCAACTATGAAGAGCAATAAACAGTCAAGAATCAAGTATATTACACATTTATTGTATTCACAACTGTCGACTTGTGTGATATCACTGTGCTGACACTGGAGCAGCGGATCCTCCTCGTCTTTTCTGGGATTTAGCTTGGCCACCTTCCTGGAAACCATTTTTAAAACGGCGGTACAGTTTCTTCAAGTGACGCATACGGCCAGTCCCTGTAGTGGTTCTTCTCTTAATCTTCATACTCCAGCTGTCTGTTGTGCAGAAAAACATTTTCATTGCCAGGATTCAGTTAAAGTTTTGTTTTTAAAAATCTTAATAATAAAAGACACAATGACAAGTTTAATTGTTAGAATAATACAATTCAAATGAAAATGGTATTAGGGTAGAGACAAATGCCTCAAAGGAAAACAAAGGAAAACAGTAACTATTATCTACAAAAATGTCTCAAGGGATGAGAATCTAGGCTTTAATAATTGATATGACGTATTAATATATACATTGACAGTTCCAGACATAGTTAATATTACGGATGAACATTTGAAAAGAATTTAAAGTCTCAAGGGATAAAAACATTGGCCTTGACAGAGTCTGTTTGTTTCATCCCATGAGACATTTTTGTAAATAATAGTTACTGTTTTCCTTTGAGGCATTTGTCTCTACTCTAATACCATTTTCATTTGAATTGTATTATTCTAACGGCATGCAGCATATACACTGTATATAAACAGTTCAACTTGCATTAATACTAATACTAGAGAATGATGCCGGAGAGCATCACAACATCCTCAACTAAACTTGTCATCGTGTCTTTTATTATCAAGGATTCAGTTTGTTTTCATTTCTTAACATTTCTTTTACAATAGGCCAATGTCACGTGACCACAACCAACTTAAATTAATATGCCATTTTACTACAAATTTATTCCAGTTTCAGGCCTCTCTGGAAGCAAAATAGTGTTGCTCAGTCACATTTTGTCTTATTAATTCACCAGATTTACAGTTTTTTGCCCCCACAAAGGACTTGGGAGACAAAACTTAGCATAAGCAAAATGGTGTATTGGATATAACAAAATGTGCAGAAAGGGCTGGTTAACATTAGTGAGAAAGGATTGTTTAAAAACTCAACTTAAGTACTTCAGAAATAACAGTGAGCATAAAATCAAGGAATGTGAAAATAGTACTGTAGAACAAGGCTTCCTCACCAGTCATATCCTATTAATTTTTCTGTTGCATGCCATTTTTTTAAATGTTTGAACTCTGCCATTTTACCAACATCAACCTGTTCTTTCCATTTCAGATACCATTTTATCATAGCTGACTACTTTAGAGTAGCTATGGTCATGTGACCCCAACCTGTAAAGAGCCTATTATCCATCACCACTCAGTAGCAGTTCTTCTATTTCCCGTAACATTAAAAGCACTGGCTGTATTGTTTTTAGAAAAACTATCAATTGTGTTGGCTCAGGGTTGAACATTTATTTTAAGGCTAAGGAACCAGTTGGCTGTCTATCCACAAAATCTTAGGCACTAGGGTTAAGAGGAAGTAGCCCCATACATTGTGCAATTTTTTAGTTTTAGTCTAACATATCAATTTTTTATTCACACTTAAATACAAGGCTCCTATTTGAAAATCCGCTCAGCAATGTGGGACTGACAAAAGAACAGGAACTGCAAAATCGAGTACCAACAAGCTTTAGGTTTTCTCAAAATTTAAGCACAAAACTACATTTCTATGTACAGTACTTGTATGAATTTTGACACCATTATGCTATAATTGAGTTTCTTAATATTTATTGTTATTCATGCTTTTTCTCCGATAAATGTATGCAAGGGTTAGTTGCATTTTAAGGAAACTAAATGTTTTCAGACTTTATGATCACCATCGCTGCTAGTAGTTGCAGCAGGCAATGTAGTAACAGCAATCATGATGGGCTACCCAGGGTTCCTGCAAGTTTCAACACTGGAAATTCAAGACCTTTTTAGACACAAACATTCAAAATTTAGGACCTACACAAATCAAAATGTTGCTCACACAATCTTGTGAAAGAATGCTGCAGCCCAACAAGAGTGCAGGCTTTGAAGTGACTGCTCAACTGCTTTTCCCTGTGTGTTTCAATGCAACACAGCCACAAAAAGCTTCAAATTTTAAATGGTGGAAGGAATAATTTGACTTAAAATCAAATTTAAGACATTTTAAGACTGAAACAAGGAGTTTTTCCATTTATAAAACCTTTTTGAGGCCTTATGTACCCCCAGTACGAAGAGGATTAAGTACGTAAGTAAGTAAAGACTCAAAATCAAAAATAAGACTTGTTAATGACCAGTAGGTGCCTTGTTAATCTGTACCTTCGTTCAACTTAGCAATGTACGGGCCAAAATGTATTATATAAAAGACTAGCTAGAGAGTGGTAGATAACTCTATGAACACATAGTTCAATGAACTGCAGTAACTATCCAATCATTATGGGTAGCACTGTCAGAGTGTAAGGTTGATTTCTCTGCTGCAAACTTTAAAAGAGGTTTGTTAAATGCATATTTTCACAAATATGAAATCTTGCTGGAGTCAAACAGAAGTAAAAGAGAAGTAAAAGAGAAGTAAAAGAACAAACAGTTAATAATATACTTACATACACACTTAACTATTTTTTTTACAAACTATTCAACAAGTATTATAACCATCTTTAAGTTTTTAGTGGCAGTTTGGTTGATGCATTTTGGTCACAACTTTTTTTCTTCAACCACAAGGTCTGGAGTTTGACTTCTAGTTTGCGAAGACATTTGTAGGACCTCCTTTTCTGCCAAAGCTGAGTAGCTTTGATCCTTACAAGGTCGATAAATAGAAAACGAACTTCTGCTAGGAGCTAAACTGGGATGGATTAGTGTTCCCATCCTGAGAGGGGGAGCAAGTCTCTCATCAGCTCAACAGTTAAATAAGTGGAGCCATCTAACCACCGCCTGGTTTGCCTAGTTGGTAAGGTGCCAGTCTATCATGTGGGAGGCCCAGGTTCAATATGAGATGTTAGCAGTTGTTTATGATGTAGGTTACGCTACCAGAATGATTAAAATGAGGAAAAACATGGTTACTGTGTGGCTTTTAGCTGCTATAAAAGAAAAACAACTTCACAAGACATAGATAGCCCAAAAAATATCTAAATTTCGAAGCAAACTGCCATATTTAAGTTCTAAATATTGTAACCTATGTCATACCATACCGCTGACAATCTCATTTGCAACTATGGTATCAAACCTTTTCAAGAGAGTTTTCTTAGTTTCTATATTATTTCAATTTCTCAATGTAATCTGACTTTGATTTAAAAAAAAAACTTCACAGAGTTAATCTATTATATCAAAAGATTCAAACAAAAATAGGTTAGTTTTAGCATTCTTTCAATGACAATACAAAATGGTTTAGCTGAGATAACCTATTGGTTGGTTACTTACATTTTCTCAACCTAGCAGCTGGGTAGCCACATTGTGCACAGCGTTTCTTCTGAATGTGATAGGACTTACGACCACAGCGCACACACAAAGTGTGGGACTTGTTATGGCGCTTACCAAAACTGGATGTTCCTTTCGTCTAAAGATCGAGAGAGAAAGAGTTAACAATAAAAACTTAAAATAACAGCAGGTACTACCCTGTACCATAATGTAATTGCAATTATGTTGAGATCCCAGTAGCAGTAGTCTGATTGTCCACACACTAGTAAATTTAATGGCAAACTAGTTAATTTGTGGAATGTAAATTCATCTGTACTGGTATGTAAAATAAAATCACTAGTCAAACTATTGTATCACAGTACAATTTTTGGTTTCTGATATTCTAACTGAGCTTTTGACTCTGCTAGAGTCTTACAACAAAGTTCTTTTGAGAAGTCAAAAGTAGCAACACACCTACACAAAGACTGCCAGACACACAAAATCCCCTTAGACAGTGTGGAAATCCTCGATAGAGAGCAAGGTTGGAGAAAACAGGGAATCCAAGAAGCCACTTACTTCAGAGTAAACAAACCTAATCTAAACTGTGATCAGGGTAGATTCAACTTCCATCACTCCTGTGACATTCTGTTGTGGTCACATGTTTCCAGGTTTAGTATCTGTGAAAAGCATGACCACAATAGTTTATTGTGATCAAGACTCTAGCAGAGTCGAAAGCTCAATTAGAATATCAGAAACCAAAAACTGTACTGTGTAACTAAAGTTTAACTAGTGATTATATAGTAAATTTGTGCTTAAATTAGTTGGAGTGTCAAGTAAAATATTGTCAGATACCAATAAAGATTTTCAAATGATTGTGCTCCATTGATTTGGAAATCATGTAAGATCATTGTAATTGTAATTCTAATCATTGTAATTTGGAAATCATGTCATATCATTGTAATTGTATGTTCTGTTGTCTCAAAGCGACAATCTCCAACCAGTGAGCACATGTTGATCATATATTGGTATGTCATGGGCACTCGGGTTGCCAAGGAAATTAAAATCACAAGTCTCAATGTGACGACTCACAGATACTGCACACAAGAACTATAATCAGACCAAAACTAGCATCCTACAAAAGCAGCATGTTTAACAATCCATGTCAAAGACAGTGAGTGTTATCCCAGATTTCCCTCAGCTTTTCTCAGTTCAGCTTTAAATATTCCAGTAGATACACATTAATAATAGAAAACAATAAAACCAATTCCCTAAATGAATCAAAGAATGAAACTCAAGAAACAACAGGAAAACAAGTTTCTGTAAGCTGGTAAACATTGTGGATCGAGACACTTTATATACAAACCAACCAAATAAAGCAAGCTGGGGGATTCTATTGTTTCACAAAATTTTCTACAAATGAGAAAGTCCCAGCTACAACTCACTACTATGCCTACAGAGTATCTGTGAGTCAACATTGCATTAGGTGGAGCAAAGTAGGGTATTGAAAACTAAAAAATGGTGCTGTAACGTAAATGAAAAACTTAGTTAACCTACATGGTTACCAGCCCAACTGTCTAGCCAAAATAATTCCAATTTCTATCCCAGGTTTTTCAACAAGTTTTGAAATAATTGAAAGTGCAAGAACAGATGGCGAAAGAGCTGATATTTCTCATTTTATTTGCATGATCTGAGTGATTCAGTTTCATATGTCAAGTAGGTGACGAAATTCACCGACTTATGTAGGATGCTAGTTTTGGTCTGATAATAGTTCTTGTGCGCAGTATCTGTGAGTCGTCACATTGAAAACTCCACACTTCTGCATCCAGTATGTATAAATTCTGGAGAACCTGACAGTTTTGTTTATCCCCAGTGTTAAATTTTCATTAACAATTTTAATGTATAATTACCACTTTATAAAAATGTAGTAAACCTCCATACATAACTCAAATGTTTGTGGAACTCGACTTAATCTGCTAGGTACAGAGGTGTCGAGTTTAGTTGGTAGAGGAAGGCCAAAGAAAACATGGGACAAAGTGATAAAGATGGATTTGAGAGAAAGAAGAGTCAGCAAAGACCTGGCTAGAGATAGGTTAGCTTGGAAGTCAATTTTCTGAAAACCATCCAACGCATGCCTGCATGTAAACTGGACGTAAAACCGAATATGATGCTGATGATGATGTACAGAATTTTGGTTTTCATTTTTCAATACAAAATTTTCAAGTAACTCACACGCTCTGGCTCAAAATTAATGATCACTTAATCTAACTAAAAGCTCTGCAATTTTTTACTTATTTCAATAACTAAAGTATACATAACTCAAATGTTTGTGGAACTTTCAGACTAAATCTGCTAGGTGCAGAACTTTGGTTTTCATTTTTAAAATTCTAACTCAGATGTTCACTTAATTTAACTAACAGCTCAGCTATTTCTTACTTACTTTTATAGAAATTAATCCATATAAATTGGAATTTCAACTACACTTCCAAGGCATATGTATCGAGTTTGCCTTGAGCCAATCACACATCAGCCAAACAAGTGGCTGGCTGGTAAGTCAGCCGAAACAGGAAGCATTCAATGTTATATTGTAACAAGTTTCAAAGCATACACCCTCGTTGGCTGACAAGACAAGAGTTGAGCATATAATACAACCACAGTGCTTCTTAAGTTTTCTGTGGCGTGGGCTGATACGTGTGTAAGGCTTTTAGGGCACTTTAACAAGTTTTAGTGTGAATCAAAGACCAGGTATCTTCGCCTAACTCATTTGAATAAAACTCTCTTTGAATTAGAGTTACGCGATATCTACTTTACTTTCATAAGTTGAATGTAAAAATTTTCTAACTTATCAAATACCCACAATATAAGAACGAAGATTTTTTTGTGCATCATACCGACTACTGTTAATAGTTCCTTTAACTGGGAATTTAGAAGAACGACCAGAAGCCAGATTTTGATGATTAAATATACTTCTCATTAGAGAATTACTTTAAAGAATACTAATTCTTATTATCTTTTAAGGTAAGTAACCAAATATAACTAAACTATACCCAACCACAACGTGTTTTATAGCAGGAACAGGAGCAAACAACCTTTATAAAACAACGATTACAAAGCTCGTTTTCATCTAACTGCTTTTAACAAAATTAACCAGAATCTAACATGAAACAAAAGAATTTTTCCTTATCCTCCTTGTTTTATCAACAACTATATAGGGTACATAGATTTTCAGATGGAAAAGGATTTCAAACTCACACTTTCTATTAGCTTACCATTTTGGTGTAAGGCCGAGAGCCAGAGAGGACAGCTAGGTAGCCGCACCATAACAAGTACCCAGACTGCATTGAGGCATGAAATGCGCCCGCAGTCTCAAGATTATAAACAAAGATCAAAAGGTATCAAAATCGCACAAAATGGCTCGCAACTCTGAAAAGAAACTTGTTGGACTTAACAGAATGTTGCTTGAACAACAACAGAAAGGTTGTGATGTTTTATTGTACCATTATTAATTTTATTTTTCCTTGTGTTTAACATAATTAACTTTTTTCACAGAGGATCTTGAAAAGAAGCCAATACGGCCACCTCTTGTAAGTTGTGTTTACGTGCAGAAGAACAATGAGTGTTTTCACACTAGAACTCCAAGTCAGACTTAAGTTCAATAAACTTCAAGTCTGACTTGGGTCGATTTGTTTACAAACGCATTCAGACGAATGATCCAAGACACCGACTTGTGAAATAGGAGCTCAGAGCATAAATGTCAGAATAACAATGAAGTCAGTGTACGTGTGTAATAAAACCGCAGAACTGCACGCAAAGGCACTGATTCTGGTCTACTAGTATTATAAATCTGTCTATCAAAGAATAATTTGGTCACTTTTAAAACCAATTCCATATGCCGTGTTCCAGAAACCAACTCTGTGCTGTTGTAGCTGCCTTCTTCTGTTTGTCTTAGCACAAGCGAAAGAATGGGGTTGCATCTAATCGGCTAGCGATGATTCGTGAAATGATGGAGGAAGTGCTGGCAGAGCTGAACACCATGTTTCTTTTTATCCAACATGTACCGCGTGCGAAACGAATGCATGTAATCGGAATCCCAATAAAATTATTTATAAACGTGGATCAGAACTAAATTATGCACGGAATGCTTTGTATCTGTCAAAGCTGTCATTTAGTTGCTTATTTAAGCACTCAAGTCATGCTCAAGTCTACTTTCCATCTGACTTCAAGTCACCGGAAACCTTTGAAGAAATCGGCTTTCTCACGAATTTCAAGTTCGACTTGCCTTTCGCTTGATTTGGCATTCACACACACTGTAACAGTCAAGTCAGACTTAATTCTGATTTGGGGTTCTAGTGTGAAAACACTCTCTGTGGTTAAAGTAATTAAGGTGCAATTGCATTTGAATTATATAGGAAACAGTATTCATAATTTAGCAACTTATTAACAAACCTTGCTAACTCTTGTTTAATAACCTCAAGTTCATCTTTTTCTGACTTCACAACCTAAAGCAGAATACACAACACTGTTACAATCAGCAACAATTCATCTTTGCACCCAGATTGACAAAAACTAAGCGTGTCAAAATGAATACTCCACTATAAGACAAATGTTCTGGGCCCGGTTTCTCAAAACTCAATTAGTGTTAACCCAGGGTTAACTTTTTAATCCATGTTCCTGTTTCCTACATTCTATTAGCTTGCTTTGGGCTGGAATTTTGAATTTAACATGTTTCTCTATTAAAAGCTGAACAGAATTTTGTAAGCACCACAAAGCTTTATTTATGAAAAAATTAGTCTTTGAATTTCGTCTTAATCTAGGATTAAGTTAATCAGAGTTTGTGGAACCGGGCTCTGATGAGTTAACAAGTTAAGGTTTAGTGCAAATTAATAACAACAATTCTGGATTATCTTCGCATCTTTTCAAGTTTATGAGATAATAACAGAAAACCGATAAAGATACATACGACAATCAATGGCTGGCGTTTCAAGCTAAAGCTGCCAGAAAAAGAGATTCTTTAAGATTTTACTACGCGACCTACACTTATACTTAATTGCTTTGAGTGATAAACTATCGGTCAGCAATCCAGAAATTTTACCAACTGAGAAACGATCTCTGAGACTCGATATAGACTCAGTTGATGAACGTGCCAAATACGACAGTATCAAATAGAGCTATATTTAAGTCGCTCAATCAGCCAGCGTTTAACTCTAATCTCTATTAGCTTCTGATCTTTCCGATAAAAGTCATCTCAAAATTGGCAAAGCACAATAATAATAATAATAATAATAATAATAATGGGGTTGCGATTCCCAAGTGGATGACTACTTGTAAGACTGTTCTATGCCAAAAAGATCCTGGCAAAGGAAATGCTGTTGACAACTACAGATCAATCTCTGTTTACCCCTGAAGTGGAAGCTAATTTCTGGAATGATATCCAGTGTTTTGAACGGCTTCCTAGAGAGTACTGATAAGTTGCCAAATGAACAGAAAGGTTGCAGAAAGAAAAGCAGAGGGACAAAGGACCAACTTCTCATAGATAAAACTGTGCTGAATGACTGTAAACGAAGACATACCAATTTGGGGATGGCGTGGATCGACTATAAGAAAGCTTATGATTTTGGTGCCCCATTCCTGGAGTTTAGAAAGTCTGGAACTGGCGAATGTGACCGATAATGTTATAGAGTTTATTAGACGGTCGATGAAGAACTGGAATGTGGATTTGATGTCATGTGGAGAATTTTTGGGTATGGTCAACATCAGGAGAGGGATTTTCCAAGGAGACAGTCTTTCACCTCTTTTATTCGTGATTTGTATGATCCCACTCACAGAGTTCCAACTGGGTACCCTCTGAAGAGTGGAGAAAAGTTAAATCACTTGCTATTCATGGATGATCTTAAGATATATGGGAAGAATGAGTGTGAAATCAATGGACTGGTCTCGACTGTTGAAATATTTTCAAATGATATAGGAATGGAATTTGGGATCAAGAAGTGAGGCATACTTATTTTGAAACAAGGAAGGGTGGTGAAATCCAATGGTTTAGAGTTACCTAGAGGTGACAAAATTAAGGAAGTCGAAGAAAGTGGATATAAATACCTCCGAATTATAGAGTGTGATAAGATCAAGGATTGTGCGATAAAAGAAATTTTCAGAAAGAATAATTTCGTAGAACGAAAGCAGTTATGAAGTGTAGACTACACGGAAGGAATAAAATCGTAGCAATTAATACGTGGGCATTGTCCTTAATGAGATACGGGACAGGTATCATAAAGTGGAATGTTGCGGAGCTTGATGAGATCGACCAAAAGACCCGGAAAATTATGACAATGAATAAGGAGTTTCATCCCAAAAGTGATATTGATCGGTTATACGTTTCGCGGAGTAAAGGTGGTAGGGGGCTGATAGATTGTAAGAACTGTGTTGTTACAGAAGAGAATAGTCTTGGTTGGTATATGAAAAACCATGTTAAACCATTGCTTGTTGCAGTAAAGGACAGCAATACCATACCTGCCTGCGAAGAGTCAGTGAAACCAGAGGAGTTTAAAAATCGAAAACAAAATGAAAGGATTGTCGCCTGGAAGAACAAAGCGATGCATGGTCAATACCTCAGGGAAATGGATGGCAAAGATATTGCTAACACCTGTAGATGGTTGCAGAAAAGTGATTTGAGAGGCTGCACTGAGGCTTTGATCTGCAGTGCACAAGAGCAAGCTCTGCGGACAAATTACATCAAATTTCGCATTGATAATACCATTGACTCGCCACTTTGTAGGATTTGTGGCAATAAAAATGAGACAGTTTCACATATTGTAAGTGAATGCAGTATGTTAGCGCAGAGAAAATACAAAAGGAGGCATGATAATGTTGCAAGGTATGTGCATTGGCATCTCTGTTAAAAATATAAACTCGACAGAACCAACAAGTGGTAAGATCACAAGACAGGAGTCGTTGAGAATGTTGATTACAAGATTTTATGGGATGCCATGATTCAGTGAGACAAAAAAATTGAGGCCCAAAAACCAGACATCGTATTTGTGAAGAAGAAAAAAAAAGGAGGTTAAAATCATTGATGTTGCGATACCTGGTGATGTTGGAGTGTATGAGAAAGAGCTTGAAAAGATTGACAAGTATAAACCTTTGAAGGATGAGATTGCACGTTTATGGAAAATGAGAAGAATGACTGTAATCCCGATTGTTACTGGAACACTGGGAGCGATAACAACTCGGTTTGAGAAATATGTGAAGGAAGTCGGAATAGAAATGCGTGTTGAACATGTGCAGAAGACTGCTCTGCTTGGGACAGCGAGAGCGTTAAGATTGTTACTTGGATCCTAAGTACCCTGGTTCAGATACTTGAGAGTCCTTTGGAAGCTGGTTGCTGCCCGCACTCTCAGTGATCACTCCGAAGCAAATAAGATCCTAAGCTTTTTAAGATGAGCTCTAACAAACATAATAACATTAATAACAATAATAATTAAATAATAACAATAATAATGATATGCATGATGATAGTAGAAGTATAACAACTGACCTGCACGGATTTTTTTCTTCCTTGGAGAGGCTGAGTATTTGAATTCCTCTAATAAGCTACTTTCACGATCATGCGCAGTTTGTAATTCCCAGTCTTTTGGCGGGCCACAGGTCTTACAAATATCACGCTTTCCAGGATAAAAATATTTTTTTCTTTTTTCAAGACCTTATCATCGTGCGGACCTGTGGCCCGCCAAAACGATGGAAATTACACTCTGCGCATGATCTTGAAAAATGCCTATTCCACCTTCTTCAAAAGTCAAATAGTTCGTCCGTTTAGTCTGATAAGGTTTGATAACTGATAAGGTAACAAACACTCGTCGTTATTTTACAGCCAGTTCCTGCCGCCATGTTGCATGGGGTACTGAAGAAATATGTACTTATTTATGTGGGCAAAAGCGGCAGTTTTCGCTACATTGTTCCAGTAAACAACGACACTCTGCTCACCATGGCCACGATACCTGGACTCAACTCTTCATCTAGTTACAACATCTGGATACAAGCATGCACAGTGGAGTGTGGTTCGTCAAGTGAAAGTAAATGTAAAGTCTCACTCGGTAAGTATCAACCAATTTTATAGGATAAGAGAATAGTGACAAACTTATGTTTTAACTTAGCAATCATATCTTTTTTAACTTGTATTTATAACAGAAAAAGAATTCAAATTGACCTATTGTTATTACGTATGGAACGTACTCTACGTTATATATACATTTTAGTCTTACCAAAGAGAAAGACGAAATACAAAGCGCGTACTGGAAATTCTCACAACTCGGAGACAGTCAACCACATTGCTCACGTCATTTTCGTGCTTCATAGCGCTATGAAAACACGCTTGTTGACCAATCAAAACCCACGTACTATCCAAATAATTTTATAACTGAAGTTACTATCATTTTTCATGGTATTTATCCTTTCAGAAACACCTCCGACGAATCCGATCCCAAGTCAAGAAACCGGTGACATAATTCTGACTGTTTCGACTGCTTTGGCCTTTGTGGTCGTTGCAGCAATTGTCATCTCTTTGTTGTTATACAAGAGAAAACACAGGTAGTTCTTCAACTGTTGTTCTTGTGATTAAACTATTTTCATAACGTACTGTCACGTAGCAAGTCGATTTTTGTTTAGATCTTTTATTTTGATCACGCGGTGACCCTTTGTGTTGTGGTTATTGTTTGCAATTGATATGGTAAAACGTGCCCATCAGTTTTATCTCTTTTTGCTACCGTTGTTGTAGAAGTAAGTTGGTCCTCTGTGCTGGCCGAAGTGTAGCCACGCCGGCTTTGCCGAGGCCAGGACAGAGGCCAACAAAACCAATCAAGAAATTAAATTAAAAAAGTTGAAAGTGGAGCTAGTTCCCCGTTACAGTACCTTTCCATCTTCGCATGCAGCCTGCTCGTTTCAAACAGTGTGGTGTTCACATTTCAAATCCCTTACATGTGAAAATGAGTGAAAATATACAAAGAGTTTTTAACCAAGGCGGCCATTTTGCCAAAAATTAAAAAAAACTAAGGCAGATGCAGATTTTTATGAAATCACGACATTTGGATTAAAAGTGATCAACGAGCTCTTTGAAAAACACTGCAAACCTTAACGGAGTTTAACAAATCTGATACAAAGCGCACTGCAGTGTAACTTCTTGTTCACAAGAGTTCTACGCGTATGATTTAACACCACTATGTTCCTCTAAGGCGGTGTTTACATGATACCGGATCGAGATTCATTCCGGAACGAAAATAAATTCAGTAACATGTTTACATGAAAAA
>JANCMA020185498.1:0-13520 GCA_024336925.2 Zoanthus solanderi | reverse complement strand
CAAAATATTTTAAACTAGCTTATTTATCAATTGTCTGATAAATAAGCTGGTTTCTTTTTTTTTTTCTTTTTCGTTTTCTCAGTTTTTTTTTTGCATCTCACCACCCACCCCTCCCTTCTTGTTCTGTTATTCCCCTCCTAAACCTAGTTATTCCTAACCCCCCACTTCACTACCTCTTACCTAACCCCCCATATAACCTCACTCTTGTCTTCTTCCTTACAATTAATTTTTTGGAACTTACAAGGATTTGAACTCCCAACCTCTAGATCTGTGGTCCTCTTCCTTATCCACTTAACCACACAAGCAATCGCTGCTATTCACCCTATAATTCTGAACCTTATAATTTATAGGTCACCACGGCCAAAAATTATAATTGTCATTAAAAATAAACTAGGTTTAAAATATTTTGACCCAGTTTAAAATATTTTGACCTAGTTTGAAATCATTTTAAACTAAAATTCATTTTGAACTACAACATTGATATAATGGGGACTCAGTTTAAAGAAAACTTCGGCTGTCCAATAATATCAATCTCAAATAAGACTTTTCCTCAGCTTGTGTCTACATGAGCAGCTCAAATTTGATAATTTGAATGAGTCTTTGTATATAGTTCACTCCAAGCGATTTGTTTTGGTCATTGAATTTCCTGCGGGTAGCCATCTTGAAAAGTGACGAGTTTATTGCCAGTCTCTACTCTTGATAAAAACAATATAATAGCAATGAACGAGTGGGGGCTTGGTACTGCAACGCAACCGATATGTCACATTTCAAGATGGCGGCCCGCAGGAAATTCAATTAACAAAACAAAATCACTTGGGGTGAACTACATACAAAGACTCATTCAAATTATCAAATGAATTACATGTAGAGAATTATCAAATTTGAGTTACTGATGTAGATACAAGTTTAGGAAATCTCTTATTAGACAATGATATTGTTGGACAACCGAGGTTCCCTTTAAGCACTGAGGACTGTAACGTTTCTTTGTGCGGGTTATTATGGTTATTGTTTTCTTCGCCTTTAATTTTGTGAGCATAAAACAATAGAATGCTTCTCCGTGAAGCTAAATATAGTATACTGAAAACATTTAGTTATTGCGTCATTGTATTCCCGAGAAAAAAAGGTCTTTTCAAGTTCTACTTTATATATAACTCCGTGCCGGTGCTCAACCCAATGCATTCGAACGCGCGGTTATTGTATTTACTATTGTTCTTTGCGCCGTCCTCATTGCTTAAAGTCCCTAGTGTTTGGCATTATATTTAAGTTCTCAAGTTTTTGTCAAGTGTAATTCGAAGAATTTTGAGAGTATATGTACACAAAAAAAAAACCAAAGAAAATTTAAAACAACCTATTCTTACCAGATTCTTTGTGACCGCTTTATTTTTTATACCGAACAGGAAAGAATGCATGGAACTTCAAAACGAGCTCATCGAGAAACACAAGGCAGAAAAACAAGTCTTGCTCAAAAAAGAGTCCGATCTTCAAAACATCGTAAGTGTTGATCAGTCAAATGTATAAAAAGTAGAATATCTTGCCTCAAACTTCACAAGACAAGCTCAACAAAAGTTCTTGGCTAGTATAGTCCAAAGCTTCATATCCAAGCAGCATAATCCTAATTTGATGGTTGGAAAGAACAGATCAGAGATGTTTGATATTTTATTTAAATGTTCAATAGAAGGTGAGGAAATGGAAAATGTTTTGAAAAGAAACAAAAAGGTTCTTTTAATCTCATTCAATTGAAGACAACTTTTTTCACACAGAAAAAATATTACGATTTTAGTTAGAAGAAATGCTTTAGCGATGTCAGGAGCACATCTTGAACCCATATCGCTAAATGAATCAATCGAGTAAGACAGAATCTTGCACAGAAACAAATAATTTAGGCTGACGGGCATTAAAAGATCCTTAACCCTCCTAACCCCACTACCCTCCCATTCACACACCTCCCTCTCCTACCAGCCTACCATCAACAGTTCCATTTTAAAAATAAGTTATTTACAGCCCCATAAAAATATTATCCTTGAATATGCAGATCCGTCAAATGAAACTCGTCATGGACAAAAGAGCAGAGGAATTTGACAGAAAGGAAACGCGTTGGAAATTTGAACTCATGAAGAAAGCAAAGAGTCCACACAACAGCAGCACAATTAGCCTCAACTCTATTTCAGACGATCCTGGGGAATTGAGCGCCAATGCGTCATCATACAAACAGACGAGCCCTCAAGGCAAGATAAACCTTTGAAATGAATAACCAACCTAATTTCAGTTTACTGAATGCATATTAACACTGACTCTCTTTTCAATACATTTGAAGGAATAGCTATTATTCCCCCGTACATTTACAGTTTACAGCTGCACTGCGAGTTTGTCTAATTTTTCATATTTATACCACTTCGCGTTGTTTTTTGGTTAAAAACCTTAAGATTTTGCCGAATATCTCATGTAAATCGAAGTTTAGCAAATTGTCGGTTGGATTAACGAAGATACTTTTCTTGCTACCTTGCGACAGCAATTAGGAACTCTATTGTTCTTTAAGTAAAACTTTCTAATCATCGCAAAAGAAAATGAAGGTTTTGTATTCTCCTTAATTCGCTTTTTATTAATACGAATGATTCAGTTTTCACCTAAATTCTGAGCACTACTCTCCTCTTACATTTTTTAGAAATAAGTGAAAAACGAAATATGTTGCTACTTTTACACATAAGGCAACTTTACCAGCATTCTCGTTGACCGAAAAATAAGATCTTTTTCTTTTCTTCTAAGTAAACCAGTGATTAAGTCATGGAGGAGCAATATATCAAGCTTTATGCTAGCACAGATCAGAGCAATCCTGTTAAAAACTGTTGTTGATAGCGTTCTTAGGAACTAATTAAACGAGTTAATTTCTTCGCTATGGACATCTACTCGTCAGAAGTGGACTGGATCGAGAACTGCTTTTTTGGCGCGAGCTTTTAGTTAAAGACGCGCGCGGATTGTCACGACAAACGCACGCAGGGAAAAAGGCCCAAAAACTGGATAAAACTACGTTTGAATAATGATAGTCTGAACAGCATTCGCTTGAGAAAGTTCAGAAAATGCTTGGGTTAAATTTTGACGTAAAATAAAAAATATACCTCGTAGCAGAAAGTGATAGTTATCAATTCATCTGGAAAGTAAAATCCTCTCCACCTTAGTATTACATAATTATATTCAATAATTTAAATTTATATTTAAAACAAAACCTAACTTAAAACAATATTTCGTTTCAAAACAAAGAGAAAAAAGTCCTGCTACCACTACAATACTGGTTTCCTTAAACAGTCTAAATGAACAAACCTCTTCCCCTCCCGAGCCTAGCAAAAAAAGGGAATTACCTTCAATATTTATAATTATAATAACATTTATATTGAAGGAAATCTGACCTGTTGCTCTTCGTTGCTCAAATTATTTGTCTTTTTCTAGAACTCCATCACACTCTCAGTGACCGAGAGCTTCGCCGAGTGGCATTCAAACTTGATAAAGAAGAATGGTCGCAGCTAGGAACGTTTCTGGGTCTTGTTGAGTCCGAACTTGTATCGATTGGCTCCTTAAACATGGGTGCACAGGAAAAAGCATTTCGGGTGGCTTGTATGTGGCGTTCACGATGCAAAATGGGACGCAGTCAAATGGTTTCACAGCTAGCTGTCGCTCTTGAGGAAATCCACAGAAAGGACACAGCACAGTTTGTTATTGAGCAGTTCCTAGAAGGGAAAGGAAGAAAGAAATTCTTCGGTTGGTGAACCAGTGGAAAGGACGAATAACGAAAGCAAAATAATTAACTTTCGTCTAACAATAGAAATCAGTGTTGCTACTTTGCAACGGATAAAATACCGCAATATTTAATTTCCTTATAACTAAACAGCCAATTGAAAAGTTTGAGATTATCACTTATTTTTATACTTTAGCTATCCAGCGTCGCTATTAGAAAATTAAGTACCACAAGGATACAAGATATCATTTCATTCAATCAATTACATATTGCGCATGGTCTACTGAAAACAATTTCACCTTAATCAAGAAAAAAACAACAACTTGCCTTTATTTTTAATCCAATATGCACAATGTCAACTTTTTAATTTATTTTTGTTAGTTATAAGTACTAAGAATTTTATTTACTGGTTTAATGGACATGGAAAACGCATGATATAAGACCGATATTGTGACTGAAAAGCCTTTGTAAAGGAGTCTCAATAAAGTTTGTATTGTATTGTATTGTATTGCTCGAACATTCAAAGTCGCCGTATAAGAGTCTGAGGCTAATACAAAAAATCAGTTTTTTTTATCAGCTATGATAGTACTTTTTAATGAATTTTAATAGGATTTTGATATTTTGTATTTGCCATTTCTGACTATTTCTGAACGTAGGTTTTTATATAAATATATTAGTCCGTATAGACCATAGGCTACGTTTTTAGTAACGCCCTGTGATCTTTTGTTAGGATAGCACATAGATGTACAATGCTGCTATAATAATAATAATAATAATAATATTAACACATTTATATTGCGCTTATCCAAAGCTCTAAGCTCTTTACAAGTAATTACAGGGCTCATCAGTTGAGGGTCATAGATAGTCCGCAACAGCGGCTCACATATTTGAAACATTAAGAAATACCTTCAATGTATCAGACAGACCATAATATACTGGAATCAGTGCCCTGCTCTTTTCGTTAAGCGTGTGGGTTCTTTTAAGCCCAACAACAAGTCGAGAGACTGGAGCTACGGTTTAACGTCATTATTCAAGAGGATGCAAAGGGCTAACCATTTGCAGATGTAGAGCAAGGCAGTATCTTCTCTTCAATTACTTTAAGACCCTATGTGTTGGACCGGCTGGGAGTGCTGCCTTTGTTAGAGCAAAGGCAGCACCTTCTCCTCCACACGGTAGTAGACTGGTGCCCTATCACCTTGTCTAACCAGGCGTCGGCAGGCGTCAACTTGTCTAACCAGGCGTCGGTAAGTAATCCTATTAATAATCTTGTTAAAAATCAATAACGCCAGTAAGTATTCTCTCTTTTTTACGGTGTAAAATTTACATTTTTATTACTAAATTGTTTCTTTAGAAACACCGACGCAGCTCAAACTAGTTTACCGCTAGTTAGCTTTCTGTTTTTAAAGCTACAGCCTACATTTAGCTACGCATTATACGAAACTATGTTCGGACTTCCGGTTACTTAAATCTCTTTCTCATGAAACTTTTATTTCCTGCTTATATAACTGGCACTAGCCACATGCAGTCCTTACTTTGGCTGACTATTTGTTTAAGTTCTGTACACAGGACTTTGTATGAAACTGATAACCGAATCTTCTGACTGTAGTTTATTGTTGCTTGTTAGCTTGGTTCGTCTCACTGCTTTATGCACTTTATATTTATACCTGTGTAAGCACTGTCACAAAATGAAGCAAACTATAACCCTTTCGACCCCAGGCTGTCAACCAACATCTCAATTCTCTTTACATATTGCATACAATGTAAAGCATTTGGTAATGAGAATTAAGAATTTTTTTGCCGGGCAAACTTTTTTTATGCAAGATGAAAAACGAAATTCTCCAAAACTGCTTATATAAAAAGTATGAGATTTAGTTGGGAGAGTTTAGCAATATGTAATGAGACGTGTTTAGGGTTTAAAGGGCTAATATAACGGGAAAAGAGTTGATAAAGGTTGTGTGACAAGAGACAAGGACAGTTTTGAGTCACTAGAAACCACTATTCATATGCGTATTTACAGAGTTTCTTTTCATGAATTGTATCTCTGATGTTATGTTCTAAGAAGTGGAGACATAAATATATGACTGACCTCAATTTTACTCTTAGCTGTTTTCATTTAAATTGACTGAATATTATTATGAAACAGTTAATATTTGTAGAGTGGTGGAATGAACGAATGAAATTTGATTTTATTTATTGACTCTATGGAATATTAAAGTTATAGTTACAAATACAAGTACTGAAATGCATCTAAAATCTTTATTTCACTACATCATTACATAAAAACGATATCTAAATTGTATACATAATACAAACAAACTTTGATACAAAAGAAACACAATTTAGGCCTTAGAATCATTTTGGACAACAGGTATAATAATTTCAAGGCACGTATATATATTGTTAGATGTATAGATATCTTTCATTTTTTTTTAGAATTTTATAAGCCATCTCTTTACCCAGAAACTAACTTAAATAAATGTCAGCATGCATTACAACTTTGCTACAAATTAATCATTAATTTAATACTTAGGTTCGTTTCAATTATACCAGAACAACTTGTCTTATTACACAAGTTTCTTCCACAAAAACTGCCACATTTATAGTTCACGATTTTGGAATCAGTTTGCTTTTTAAAACAATCTTGAAAACCCTTATTGCGCATGCACTTATTGTCCAAAGCTGCTGGACGTTATTTTTTAAAAAACGAAATTAACATTCAGTTTACAGTGCGCCAAAATGAAAGTTCGTACCACAATGTGATTGTCATTTCTGGAATTTCTCAAAAATTTCATTACGGTATATAAACATAAACATCACGGTTAATTGATCATTCTTTTTTTAAATCTTGTTAAGAAGTTAAAGTTTAACGCAGGATTAAACTGTCTTAATGGCTCAGCCCATGACCATTAAAAAAGCAGCACGTTTTGTTTTTTTTTCTTTTGCTGTTGGTGACGATGCGAGTACAAACCAAATTTTCTTTTTCGTTTTTTCCGACAAAAATTGAGAACAACTCTTGGAATTCATTCTAATACTTTCGTTAAATACTACTTGTTGTTTCTGATCTTGTTTACGAATTCCTGAGTAGTAACGCATGTCAAACAAATATATTTTTGTTGAAATGGCCTGTCACTCAGTCTGTCTGCAATGATGTCACGCATATTATGCAAGCTTTGGGGGCATGACGGAGGTGGTGCCGTCAGCATGACCTCGCACCAAGATGCAATGTAAACATCTTGCTTTGAAATTGTTTTTACAAGCTTAAACTCTTTATCTTGTGTCGCGTTTCTTTATTTTTCAGCTTCTAAATACAGCAGTGAAGTGGTTACACCTTCAACTTGTGTTGTTCGACTGTAATGCTAAACAAAAAGAAATCTTTTTCGTGTTTCAGTGTAGTAATGATCTTATGCAAATCTGAAAACTTGTTGTGTTGCGTCAGCTTTCGCTTAATCTATATTTTAATGCGCTTGATATAAGTTTCCAACACCGTCAAAAAGGCTTTGCAAACTTCGAAATATTATTATTTGGTATATGATTATATAATTTCTTCATTCGGGAATGGTAGCCGGTCTCAAACCACTCGATCGTAGGGAGTGAGATCGCTTCTTCGACAACAAACTCACCTTATTGCAGTCGACAATATATACTGTTCCTATTGCCTTTACTGTAGCATTCTTATAAACATACTCTGCAAATTTGTCTCGTTCGACTGATGTAACACCATCTTCCCACGCGAATCCACTTTCAAGAGTAAACGATGGTTTCATATCTTCGCTAACAGTACATGTGCAAATCACTTTATAACCTGTCGGGACTTTTAGCTCGGAAACCTTTTCTTTGATATCTCCAGTGATGTTTCGAACAAGAACGGAGCAAACTTTTGAATCGTATCTTTTGTCTCCAATTTTTTCCAGAAGTACCTTTTTGATGATATCTTTTACAGTCCTGGTATCGAATCCGGTCCTATGTTTGAACATTTGAGTAGGATCTTGTGGATGTGTCCATGAACGCAGTCTAGATGGAAAATCCGCGTGCGCCAAAACGAAGCGACCAACATCTTTGTGTCCAGCTCCTTCAGTGTCAAACAACGATTTCTTTCGGTGGCAGTGTTTTTCAATTATACTTGCATTATTAATACTGCTGTCGAGCTGACCTTCGGTTCGCGAAGAATTTTCCTCCATTAGTTACTTGTTATCAAATGCGCAATTTTCTTCTTTGTTAGTGTTGAAGTTTATACCTTCAAGTCATATATTTTTTGATGAGGTCGACGTTTCGATAAAATAAACAAATCTTTAAAAGTTTTAAAGAACAGTTCTGGACTTTTATGTTTTTTCCTGTTTCGTTCTTACACAAACTTGATAATTTGTTTTCATGTTAAGCGCTATATACGTTTTTGAAGTCACTGTTTTTCGACTTTTTCCCATAATGAGCATTGACAAAAACACATCTCAGTTTACGTCTATAAGTATCGTGTAATTTCATTCGCCGATAGAAGCTAATCTCGTGACCAATCCAATCGTTTGACAATCCAAACGTGTATCATGAATGACTGAACTTCTAATTTCAGGCTTCGTTAAATTAAATGTGATTATATTACCAATTGTAAAACTTTAGTGATTTCATAAGCTCCCTTGATAAAGTAGGCAAATACATGTATGTTTTGATATTAGAATAGTTTCATTATTTTAAAGTTAAAGATTCCTTCGGCACATTGCTCTAACGTGTTTTGATGGCATTCAGTGTTCACCCAAACACCAAAACACTGATACAAGTTTAAATAAATTATCCCTAATTTTAGCTGTTGCTAATGTCTAGTTAAGTTAAAGAAAACCTCAAACTACTAAAGTCCCAGACTGAAGAGTGATGCAATTTACAGCAACATTTCTTACTGACACTAGCCTAAAACTTCTACCGGCCCTTGTCATGAAATGCCGCGGCTACCGAGATCAGTAAATATCTCAGTTCTTTTTTTTGTGATAAACAAGTAAGAAACTTCAACATCAAACTTTCATATTTTTTTAATTAAACATGTTTTTAAGTTTACTTCTTGAATAAAAAACTGCAGTTCTTTGCATTAAAGAAATTACTAACTGAGAACAAACACATTTGCAAAAATTGTTTTTAAAAACGAGAAAGATGTTTAAAAACAAGATAGAAATTCATTTATCTTTGCTCTACTATTGCAGCCATATTAACTAAATATTTATTGATTTTTAAAAGTACATAATAGTTACATCGTACAAGCATTGCGCTTCACTGCATTATGTGTTTTAGTTATGTACCTAATGTTTTTCCTTTTCTTTCACGAGTTCTCCGGATTCGTTTTGTGCTATCTGAGAGCTCTGTCCTGGGATAGTCCATGAACGAGGCTTTCCTTTTGGGAAATCTGCATGGGCCATCACAAAAATGCCTTTGTCGTGACCTTCGTTAGTTGGTTGCTGTACAGAATCAAACAGTGATGTCTTCCGCTTCCTTGTGTAGGTTCCACATTCATTCTCTCCCGTCTTTTCCATAATCAATCTGATACAATGACCCTTCACTGATTTATGAGTCGAGTTGGGAAAAAATCACGCTTGTTGGGTTACCAAAAAGTTTGCAACTGGCTGGTGTGCCGCATGTAGTTTATATTTTTCCTCGAATTTCAGTTGGTTTTCCAAGCGTCTTGCAATTTTCTGCAAAACTTTACGTCACTGTCCGTAGTTAGTTTGCCTATTAGTATTACACTGAATCGAAAGAGTTTGTACTGAATAACTCTCTAAAGGACGCTCAAAAACTGTCAGTTTAGGTCAAAAATTTCACTTAAGAAGCTCCGACAAAAGGGCTAAATCAAGTTGACACAGGGTTTTGTTAAAAGCTTAAGAGATTTTGTATGTGTACCTAGTTTTATGCAAACACCGTTCCCGCTTCCATTATAACATTATAACATCATAATAACTCTTTGTTTACAGACATTTCAGACCTCCCACTTTTTATATTCCTGTCGCTTTTTTTAAACAATCTTGGTATTAAATGAACCGTTTAGAGCGAAAAACTGAAGCCGCCTCAATGATTCAGGATTTTAAGATTGCTAACAGCACTTGATCTATAAATTTCCAAGTTAAGAAGTATTGTATTTTATCTGATATAGAAGATTGAAAGCTTTTGTTAAGCTGTTAATTCTATTTATAAAACGAAGTTAGATAATGCTGCCGAATGTAATCAAATTATTTAAAAACATTTCAAACTAATGCATGAAACATGATATAATCGAGCTGTCCGAAGATGGCTTATAAATGTTATGAATTCAAAATGTAACTGTTCTGTGAAGTCGTTTCCAATGAAATTAAGGTGTGGGTCTATAAATCTTCGTTTTTCCTGAGTACTTAATTGATTTAACGTTTCTTATCAACGCTCGAGGACGGCCGGCGAAGTGTAAAAATGGTATCTTGTGTGAATCCATCACTGCAAGATATCAAATTGATGTTTCTACGTTATTTCCTGAGCGCTAAATGCTGTGGACAGATGCAGATATATAAATAGTAAATGAAAAAACTCAACAACTCATCTTGGCTGTTGTCTGCTACAAAATATTTGTGGATAAAAAAAAGGAGAGATAAAGGAAGATAGGGAAAAAAACTGAAAAAAAGACAAAAACACAGGGTGGCTTTTTGAGAAGAAGATGTAGAAAATACGCAAAAACCACAAACAGACTTCAAAAGAGAAGACATTTTTCAGATTCAAAATATATAGTACGTTGTCGCAATTTTTAATAATATGAGCTTTCTCACTTTGTATTAAAATATATACCTCAATAAATTCAAATCAATAGTCTCAGTGAGACGACTCAAGGAAACTGTGCACAAGTAGAACTACAATTTAGACCAAAACTAGCATCCTCCACACACAAGTCGTTCAAGATTAGTGTGAGAGTGTTATCTCAGATTTCCACCTGATTTTCTCAGTTCGGCTTTAAATTTTCAAACAAAGATGCATTGATAATATTTTTAGCAAACATTTAAACCCTAAATGAATCAAAGAATTGAATTCAAGATTGCTTAAACGGTAAAACGGAAGGAGAACAAGTTCCGTACACGGTAAATATTGCAGATCGAGACACTCTATGTACAAACCTACCGCGCAAAGCAGGCTGGAGGATTTAAAACAATAATTATTGTTTCACAATATTTTATGCAAATTATGAGAAAATCCCTGCTATAACTTATTATTGCTATACTCGTGCAGAGTATCCATAACTCAAAAAGGACGTTGCAATTTGTAATGTGTCATAGTTGTTTGAATTAACTTTTCAAAGCTCTTTTCCAAACATGTTTTGAGTTTCTCTAACTCTATTTATTTTTTTATTATTGGTAGGATTATTGCTTTGGGACCATACCGTTCAAATAAATATGTCTGAAAGATGGAAGGAAAGTCACGTGTAGCAAAAGTTAATTCAAACCGGTTTTTTTTTCAGATACTAAGAAATCCCAAACCTTTAAAAATTGACAAGAAATCCGCGGGAAGGGGTACAGGTGGGTGTGTTCATTTTTGTCCGAACGCATAACTATAAAAAGTTGGAAAAAAATATATAGGAAAAGACTGAACAATCTTCAAAGCAAGGACAAAATATCTCTCACCCCTGCAAACTTTTCCGTAACGCTCAGCAAGAATTTAACTGGTATAAATCATTTGTGGTAGTACCTCCACCAGGAAGCTTTCAAAGAGATGATATTTACCTTCACCAACCCTGGCACAAGGTGAAGTGGAGGCGGCCATTTTGATGTATATTGACCTATCCTGAAACTGAAAATTTTTTGCTTAGTGGTGTCACAGGCTACCCAGCCCGGAGCACAAAATTACGATTCCGTTCTCCCTTTAAGGTTCTTTAGTGATTGTAATTTAGTTTCTTCTGCGATCATCATTATTATTCATAAAATATGGACTTGATGCAAGTGATGAATACCGTAAACAAAATGTCGCATCATGCAGGATCTAAAACTGAAAAGATCAACCAGCCACGAAATGTGTGTAACATGAGTAAAATAAAATGAATGGCTAGAAAACTACGTTGAAATTAATTTGTCAGTGAACCGATATAAATACTACTTTAAGCATGATAAACAACTAGCCTTTGGCTTGCTGTTCATTATAGCTCCTAAACCGTACTGACGAGTCCCAAAAAGGACGAAACAGCTGTCTACGGTCGAAGTTCCTAGCTTAGTCCGAGCTCTTGCTGATTTGGTTCACTGACAAATTAATTTCAACGTAGTTTACCAGCCATTATTCATTTTATTTTACTCATGTTTCATTATTATTTAGCAGCAATGCTAACTCTATCTTATACGGGTTTTTGGGATTGTTTTTACACGAAAGGGGATCATAAAGTGTCCGCAGCTTATAACTTTTTACCAATTTAAATAACTTAAACAAAAATTGGCACGAGATAAGTTGATCGCAAGGAAAATTAATAGGAGTTGTTAAATTGACACTTTACGTCACCGTGACGTTTACTAACGTCACAAATATCACACTTGACTCCTTAGTCATTTAACTAATTTAAACCAAATTTGGCACATGCAAGTATTAGTGTTCACAAGGCAAATAACTTGACTATCTATTCATTGTAAGTTTACGTCAAAATGAAGTCATAATGACGTCATTATAACGTCAAAATTAATAAATTGTTTTTTTCGGGAATTTAAATTAATGATTAAATGTAGTGAAAGGAGTGTTAGTATGATATGTTGTATAATAATAAAGCATTTCTGCTCATTCCCGTCTTTCAAACTCTGTCAGAAAATTCTATATTTAAATTTTTCAAAACGTCGCTAACTCAGTATGACGTCATTATGTGTGTCGTCATGATGACGTCATTGACTTAAGCAGATTCAGACTAATTAGATATGTGCAGTGTTTCAGGTTGCTATATCAAACATCTAGCTATAATATTGCTCAGAAACTTAAAATAATAAAATAAAAAAACACTACCGTCAGCAAATCCGTTATCATGGTAACAGGAGACATCCCAATCAACAAATTTTGCTATAAACATAAAGTCCGATAAATTTTAGCAAAAGTAAAAAAATTTGGCTTTTATCGCTTTAATGGCGCCAAAATCAGAATCAGTTAAAATTAGCGCGGGAACTTTGTGCACCCGTTCACTTACGTGTAAGATTGGAATTAAGACTTAAGGCAATCTTCGCTGTTGAGCCTGGTTTCAATATAGTTATGTCTTTAGTGTTTGTCGTATAAAACTTACTCCTATATATGCAGCAATGGCGGCGGCACAGGGGGGGCAGGGGGGGTAGTTGCCCCCCATAATATATGTTGGAGGGGCGTCGCCCCATCAAAAAAAATCAAGCTGAAATCCTTATGTATTTTTTCACTATTTTTATTCGCGACAGTCACACACCCTTCCCCTGAGATGTCATTATACGCTTAGCTGAGTGTTACAGCAAAAATTGCCCCCCAAAATGCAGGAAATAGCGTTTCAGAGGGTCTAGATTTCAAAATTTTTTCCGGGAAAGCATGTGTAAAATACAAAAGATAATCGACTCATAGACTCATAGACTCCGATATATTTTCTTCGACTACTCACATGAAAAACTACAACTTAGCTGGGGTTCTTAGGTGTTGTCTCTGCTCCTGTCAATCAAATGGCTACCAGAAGTGATTTCGGCTTCCGGTTTCCTACACATTCCCCCCTTGACTGAACAGGTCAGTCAACGTCTGTGTTGTTCTGTTCACTATCACAAGTTACATGAAAATCTAATGACTGAAAAGGCAGTAGTTGTAGATTACAAAATTATGACAACAGAAA
>JANCMA020185393.1:0-13520 GCA_024336925.2 Zoanthus solanderi | reverse complement strand
AGTTTACGGTGAGCAGTTTGTGTCACACGTGTTTGTTGTCGGAGAGCTGCCAAATGTTGCATAATTTAGTCTTTGTCACGATCCCCCTAGATGCTCCCACCCTACGGGTACTCGAAAGGTTGCCTTCGGCAACCAAACCGCCTCCAACTTTAATATAACCTGCTCCTCAGAAACATTTTGAGAAGGCTGTTTGTGAGTTTATAAATTATCAAGATTTCATGTTTTTAAAACTGTCACTTACAGTAATACATATACTTGTTAGGGTTTCGACATTGCACTCTTTAAGGTTAAAAGGGAAAATAATGCTTACAGCAAATAGGATGAACTGGTTATGAAACTCAGTGACTTTCTTTGAAACCTTTGCAATGCAAGAGATGACTTTGAACTATGATTGGCTCTATCCCACAAGATATTTTCCAGATTTTCAACAACCCACAATAGCCTTGACCACAAAGTCAGACGTACACCTTATTAGTTCAATTTACTGGTAAAACATTCTTTTCCATGTTTAATTCCGTCTGGGAATTATGTTATCAACTTACCTGTGTCTCAGTGCATACATGGTTAATTTGAATTTTACTCAACTGTCCTAAACCCTTATCAACAAGAGTGTCATTTAATAATAAAGAACATTATTATTATACCATATTGGTCATTGCCCGGGTTAACAAGGGCCTCGGGGCTTTTATTTGTTGGTACAGCATATGCGAAGAAAGATCTTAAAAAAGCCCTGAATTGTTTGGGAAGTTATTGAAACATTCTATCCTTTTCTTTTAAATGTTATATTTGTGTGTGATTTTGTTAAGTGATGTGCACTATATTTGATTCTGAAGCTGTTTTTCAAGCTTGTTGTTTTTTGTTATGTGGAGTGTGCCGCGAATACTAGTTTTTACAGTTTTATCTATTGGTTTTCCTTACTTTACTAATGTTAATCAGTTACTGTGCTCTTTTAGTGGGTGGCTCCACCTGAATTGATCTCCAATTGGTACAGGATTTAATGAAGCCGAATCCAATCGTCGAACTGCAGAGTTTAGGTATCCTGCTGATGAACAGTAACTGTTTTCCTATATAATTTCAGCTGCATTCTAGTTACATCTGTTCAGATATCTATACCTGAGCTCCATAAGCATTAAATCCATTGATTGCTTCCAAAGCAGCTTTAGCCATTCCAATTGAGCTACAACAAACAGACAAAAGCATGTTAGTTAATACATGCAAGTCAAACAGTAATGCAATTCAATTAACTTTTATTAATAAAATGCACTAAATTAAATCAAAGGTACATATACTCTTTAAAAATCACCCTTCCAATCAACCTTCCGATCTATTTTCCACTCATCTTTCCAATCAACCTTCAAATCATCCTTCCAATCAACCTTCCCATCATTCTTCCAATCAACCTTCCCATCATTCTTCCAATCAACCTTCCCATCAACCTTCCAATCAACCTTCCCATCATTCTTCCAATCAACCTTCCCATCAACCTTCCCATCAACCTTCCCATCAACCTTCCCATCAACCTTTCCATCATTCTTCCAACCAACCTTCCCATCAACCTTCCAATCAACCTTCCAATCAACCTTCCCATCATTCTTCCAATCAACCTTCCCATCAACCTTCCAATCAACCTTCCCATCAACCTTCCAATCAACCTTCCAATCAACCTTCCAATCAATTGTACCCCACCCCCAACTGTTTCTTTCTCCACAAACATCAATTAACCACTTTTTTCACAAAGACGTTTTATTTGTATTCACCAAGATTTGAACCTCTACACTCTAGATTTCAAATCAACTATCATTACCACTAGGCCACCCAAGCAAACGATGCAAATTTTTTAAACTTTTCTATTCATACCACTTTTTGAGCCCTAATAAAATCACCTAGTTAAAAAAAAACAACTAGTTAGAAAAAAATTGACTAGTTAAAACAGAATTTAACTGAAATTAAAAATTAACTGCAACATATACGTTAGAAAACTACCTTGACTACCCCCCAAAGTAGCAAGGAAAAACGCTTCTTTGTAGCATAAGTGTTTGTATTCTTCCTGATGACGGCAATTTCTCAGAATCGAGTGCACATTGGAGGTAGTAATGCATTGGCGGAAAGCATGTAACATGGACGGTGAGAAGCCCCCAGAAACATCTGTAAACAAAATTAAATTTAGTTATTTTTTTATAAAGTCAATTCTAATCTTTATTTTCTTGAATTAGCTCTAAAAAGTTCATGTAGTATGCTATCAAAATCCCCCGACAACGTTTTGGAATTCAAGCTGAACTAATTTTGCAATAATAAAAAAATGCCAGAGATTAAAATGCTGGCTGCTTGGAACTCCACAAAGAAAAACTATTCTGTCTAAATTAACAATGTCATCCTCGCTTACAAAGCTAATTTGGAAAACAGGATTTATAGCATTGTTTAGATAATTTCACAACCATTCCAATGATATATAGACGGAATGCTGCGTCGGTGTTAAAAACTACAAGAAAAACTACAAGAACTGCAACAACAAAATTATAACAACAAGACCTACAATAATAATAGAAACAGTTTTACAAGTAGTTAAATTTTACACCGTAGTGAATAGACCATTTTCGCATCTGTAGTAGCTGCTCTCTACAATTACAGCGGACACAATTTGTACAGTGTTAGCCTCGTTTTGTTGTTAAATATTCAAAAATACTTGCGAGAGAGAGCAAGAAGTCACACCTCCAACAATACACGCAGTTGTAAGTGTAAAATTACATTGGAATGTAGGAAATTTAACTTCATAGTGAGGCTAACACTGTACAAATTGAGTCCGCTGTCATTGTACAAAGCAGCTACTGCAAATGCGAAAATGGTTTATTGACAAAGAATTTTAATTTTAAAATTCTTTGCCAATTCACAACAGTGTGAAATTTAACTATTCGTAAAACAATGATATATAGGTTGAAAGGAGTGTGACGCAAAACAGCGGAGATGTGAGTTGTAAACTGAAAACATCGCAGCTCAAAGTACACCGTAACTTTAGCCAAACTCGTGTCCAGGGCTTTTTCCTCTGTGGGCTTGCAACAAGGGCAAAAGCCCTGGGGACGAGGTTGGGATTTAGCTTAGCTTAAAGCGGTTTGATTACATTATGTAATCGGTACAATAGCAGATATCGAAGTTGATCCCGCTGTTCGGCGTTCTCTCGGTGAAAGTACATGAAAACGAGGCATTTCGGTCAAGCGATTCAAGATAGCTGAAGGCAAACACGCAGCAGTTTTCAGTTTATTTGTCGTGATGCGCTAAAAATGTTTTTACTTTGATCATCAATCGATGCTTATTAGCTATGATGCGCTAAAAATGTTTTACTTTGATCACTAATGTTTATTTGCCGTGATGCGCTAAAAATGTTTTTACTTTGATCACCAATCGATGCTTATTTGCCGTGATGCGCTGAAAATGTTTTTATAAAGTTCTATTTACTGATTTCTAGCGAAACAAAGCAAACATATATGAAACACTTGGCACAAATGCCTCATTTTCATGTACTTTTACCGAAAGACCGCTGAAGAGCGGGCTCAACTTCGATATCTGCTATTAGTAGACAATCGATAGATAGACAATTTATACAAAAAACAATAAGAACTACAACAATAACAATAAGATGTACAATAGCAACAATGATAACTACAAAACTACAGTAACAACAACAAAAACTACAGCAACAACAATAAACACTTCAACTACAAGAACTGCAACAACAAAATTATAACAAGAACTACAATAATAATAATTCAAACTGCAACTGGAACTACAACAGCAATAAGAATCACAACAGTAAGAGCTATAGCAATAGCAATAAGAGCTACAACAACACCAAAAAAAAAACAACAACAACAACTGCAACAACAAGAACTGCAATATAAAGAGCTGCAACAACAATAAGATTATAGCAACAAGAACTACAAACAAGAATAATTAGAGTTAAAATAACAGCTAGAACTACACCAATAAGAGCTGCAGCAACAAAAATAAGAGCTACAACAACAATAAAAACTAAAACAAAAACTACAACAAAAATAAAAACTAAACAATAAAAACTACAACGTACACTATCAATAATATTAAAAACAACAAGAACAGATGAACAAGAACAGTATTAAAACAATATTAAATACCACGAACAACAGCAACAATCAAGATGACATTGATAATAAACTTCAAAAATAAATATAATATCCATTCTGCTTGCTTGTAGTTGCATGGCTTTATGTTGATCATAAATCCTTTCTTACCAGTTCCCAAACCAACTTTCATTTCTTTATTCAAAAGCATTCTAACATCTGCAATCCCACTCCGTATACTGTAGAAACAATGATAATAATGACTTTATTTAGGTGTCGAGTCATATACATTTAGCCGGCCAAAGGCCTACTAATTGGGGACACCATCTTTACCACTCTAAGGTGGACGGAGACCTTTCACATGACAGACAAATACACACACAAACACAGAAGTCTCCGAGGGCCTACGGTTTAACGTCCTTTTCCGAGAAGACGCGAAAGTCTAACCATTTGCAGATGTTAGAGCAAAGGCAGCACCTTCTCCTCGATTATTTTAAGACCCTGAGTGTTGGTCCGGCCGGGAATCGAACCCGAGCCTCCCGCACAGCAGACTGACACCTAACCAACTGGGCTAACCAGGCGGCAGTTAAAAGATATCATGATATAACTAATAGGACATAAGTGGCATGCATAAGCCTTTATTATGTTGAGTTAAGTTGTTAGTTAACAGTCATGCGCATATCAACAGCAACTGGAACTACACCAGTAAGTCCTCGTATAGTATTAAATATCTCATTCGTTGTATGGTCAACACGTGCGTCTATTCAGTTATAAAAGAATAAAAGACTCACATCAAAGTTAGTAGAGACGACTGGTTAGCAAAATTGATGACTTTCTTTGATTTATGCTTTTGTTTTTCTTTTCCCATTGAAATATGACATTGACCGTGCACAAATAACAATATACTTTTAGATATAAATGAGCAAACGGCCAATAAACTAATGAAGCATCACACCTAGAACAAAGGATCCTAATCGTGATACTGCACACAACACAAAACAAACATAATCTTCTTTGTAGTCCGCTAAGTTTCCTAACCAGTCCACTCTAACAACCTTGCTCACGTCAAACTCTAAAGCCCTATCTACACGAGCAATTTTTATGTGGCAACTTTTATCTGACAACTTTTAGTTGCTGGAGTAAGCTTCGTCTAAACGAGCAAGTTTTATTTGAAAAAAAAAAGATTGGGGACTAGGAACTATGGATGACATCAAAAAATTGCCAATTTTATGTGTTGTCTCGTCTACACGGACAATTTTCGGTAGGTGACAATTTTTATTTGCCACATAAAAACTAACACGCCAGTTTTCCAGCAAATACAATTGTCATAAAAAATTGGTCAATTTTGTTCATCTGCACGAGCAAATAAAAATTGCCACACAAAAATTGCTCGTGTAGACGGGGCTTAACCCTTAAGCAGATAAACATAAAAAAGGCACTTATAACAACTAAAACTACTTGATCATTAGTTTTGCGCACAAATAGCCATTCAAAGACAAGATGTTGAGCATGTTGGTTGATTGCTTAGGGGGGGGAACTAATTATAAGTGGATTTATTTGGCTTTTTTGATTTTAAGTTAGTATTGAGTCAACAATTGGCATGCACTGGATAGTAAAACAGCTTGAAAATTGTAAGTAGATATCTGAACAGACATAACTAGAACGCTGCTGAAAAAATAGCAAAACAGTTATTATTCATCAGCAGGATGCCTAAATTGTGTGCAATTCTACAATTTGTTTCGGCTACATTAAATCTTGAACAAACTGACGAACAATTTAGGTGAAGCCACCCACTAAGTGAGCACAGTAACTGAACAACGTTAGTAAAGTAAGGAAAACCAACAGATGAAACCGTAAAAAACAGTATTCGCGGCACATTTCACACAACAAAAAGCAACAAGCTCGCGCGTGAAAAAAAAAACTTCAAAATCAAATAGAGCACGCATCACCTAACAAAATCACACACAAATTTAACATTTAAAAGAAAAGGATACAATGTGTCAATAACTTCCCAAACAACTCAGGACTCTCTAAGCTAAAAAACGGCATTTTTCAGAAGACGAATGACGTTTAAAAATGCAAAAGTCCTTGCTTAAAAGGTAATGGTAAAGGTTTCGTTATTTAACGTCGGTAGTTCCATCAGTTCATAGAACTGTTATTAATGGAAGCCGACGGTGCACCCTTTATCCCCTCCCTCTGTCACTGCTCCATTTTACGGGTACAGATCAGAGAAAAGTCAGAACAGACGTTGGAGTCACTGAGAATCGAACATGGGACCTCCAGCACAGAAAGCAGCGCACTTACCAACTGTGCTACACGCCTGCTCCAATTACGATGTATTTTTACACAGTTGGAGAAATTCCGGAAGTATTAGCAATATAGCAGGTATCAATCTCGTACACAAACAATTTGTAGACAATACGCTCAGGTAGTCCAATAGGCGAAATGGTCTTTCCCCCCGAGCCAATCACCAACTTTAAACGAAGTGAGAATTATACTTATAGATCTCTACAAAGACACCGTTAAGTCTGGTCAAAGTTGTTAGAGTGGACTGGTTAGGAAACTTGGCAAACTACAAAGAAGAGTACAATGTTTTTTTGTTTCATGTTGTGTGCACTGTCACGGTTAGGATCCTTTGTTCTAGGTGTGATATTTATTAATCTATTGGCTGCTTGCTCTTTTACATCTCAAAGCCTTTTGTTTTTTGTGCACGGTCAACGTCATATTTCAACAGGGAAAAGGAGAACAAAAACATATAAAAAAGAAAGTCATCAAGTTTCATAAACAGTCAACTCTAATAACTTTGGTCTGACCAGTACACCACCTGAAATTGGAGCAAGGACAATGTGCAACTCCAACGTTATGTGCCTTCAATACGTCAACTTCGTCTTTTGACAGATGAATGCAATGAGCTAAGATCGTCTGAAATTTCAATCAACACATAAACATATCTGCATTTAAAACTTTTAAAGAAAAAACTAGCCGTACTCAACTCCACATTTTGGCCAGAAACTGTAGACACGCATGCGCACAACCGACTTCACCCTTGCAACCGTGGGATGCAACCACATGCATGCAGTGGGGGCTCAGCCTTAAAGCAGTTCTCTGAACTCGCCCTTGCAGCTCTTTGCTTGTAGAAATAAAGCTATACCGTCCTGGTGAGTCCTAGCCTAACAGGACGAAACAGCTGTCCACGGTTGCTCTTGTTACTTGCATTGTAGTTACTCGGGTAAAACAGGTTGTGCGCATGAGTGTAAGATCAGGCCAAACCGTGGGGTTAAGTATGGGAGGTTTGTTTTTTTAAGTTTTATATTTCTATAGGCATGGTATAATTTCTGAGGAAAGATACACCAGATGTGCTGCTTAATATGGGTAAGTATCGCAGAGGTTACGGGCTGCATTCGACTCCCAATGTAAACTGAAAGGGTTATTTTTTCGGACTACTCCTTTGCAACTGCTTAAACTGCGTACATAACCGCCATGATTATTTATAACGTCACTGTTTACACCGCGGTACAAACTCAGTCTCAGTAATCATAACCACGACGACATTCATAACCTCATTGTTTACACCGCGGTACAAACTCAGTCTCAATAATCATAACCCCGACGATTATTCACAACCTCATTGTTTACACCGCGGTATAAACTCAGTCTCAATAATCATAACCCCGACGATTATTCATAAGGTCCTAGTTTACACCGCGATACAAACTCAGTCTCAGTAATCATGACCACGACGATCATTCATAACGTCATTGTTTACACCATGGTACAAACTTGGTCTTAATAATCATAACCACGACGATCGTTTTCATTAAAGTGGAAAGGATGCAATACTGACGGAATATATTATTTTTTTGTATTCCAAACTCATAAATAAAATGTGCCACACGTACCACTTAAAATGCAGAACCGTTCTTTCGTTTTTTTAATGTCTTGCCTAAAATTGTCTAACAAATTGTTTGTAATGGTCGATTGCAACATCGTATGGATTATTTGTTTTCACGATGCGGTAATGTTTCTATTTTCATTGCGTTACTGACAAAATAAAAGCAGCAAAGCTAAATATGTATTATGAACAATTCAAATGTGACGCAGTACAAAGAGGATGCACGAATTTGCCAGTTATAATAATTTTTATATGAATGTGTAATCAAGGACACAAAGTAATAACCCTAGAAGTTGCAACAGAAAACAGCAGTATACGTCTCAAAGCGCAGAAGAAGAAACACTCGGCGGATAATTTGTCATTTTTGATAAAAATGGCTGTTACTTGTTTTTGGTAAAAAAAAATATAAAAAACAATTTTATAAACAAAAACTATGTTCTTTTACCTTCCAGAATATATCTAATGTTTTGCTAAAAGTGCAGAATGCTTACCTCTACGATCGCAATAAGAAACTTCACTCAAAAGTATCAACCTGCCTATGCCTTAAGTTCACAACTGAGCTCTACTTTAGGAGACTAGACAAATGGCTTAAAATCCCTAACGGAAAGCAAAAAGTGGGCCGCCGACTTGCCAGTAAAAAAAACTATGTACAAAGTGAGCAAACTAGACCAAAGGGATGCAGAATACATACCTTATCACCTAACAATCCACAACTGTCATACACATCAGCATAATTCGAGCTTTCAGAAAAAAGCTCCTTGACAAGATTAATTTCTCCGATGTTTTCACTTATGTGGGTCTGAAAAGCAAAAATCTAAGCTTACACTGCAGTATCTAGTTGTTTGAATACCCACTAAAACTGACCTGTTCCTAACTCTTGTGGCTTCATAGCTCTGTTTGTAAAACGCCTGCACTTCATGGTACTACAGAAACCACAGGCTGTTACCTTCTTAATGCCGTGCTTTTATTATTCCCTTTCTGTAATTACAGTCAACTGCCTCTTTGCACACACCTCCTTATTACAGACATCCCGAACGTTATTACAGACACCCCGCTATCACAGACATCCCGAAATTATGGACAACCCGCTATTACAGACATCCCGATATTATGAACAACCCGCTACTATTACAGACATCCCGAACATTATTTCAGACACCCGCCCGCTATCACAGACATCCCGATATTATGGACAACCCGCTGTTACAGACATCCCGATATTATGGACAACCCGCTATTACAGACATCCCACAATTACGGAAACACCGTAATTTTAATTTTTTTTCTAAACCTTGGCATTTACAAACGATTTCTCTTGCCTTTCAAACGAGGTTCGCAATATTGCATGTTCATGAATCACATTTTACACGTTTATTTTCCATGCTTGCGTGAGTTAGACGGGTTTCTTAATGGCTATCTTTCACTCAGTTCGATTTTCTGCAAGATCACATTCAATATAATTTAATAAAAATTAACGTAAATTAACGTTGTACCAATATGTGTAAGTTCTTTTGGATGCTTCCCCTCCCATCCCCCCTCCCTTCCTCTCACCCTCCCCTCCTTATGTTGTCGAAATTTTGTTGTTTATAAATGGTTTCTTGATGTTGAAAACGACGGGTTTGGGAGCAAAACGTTATTTATTGCAAATTGAAACCAATACTGAAACCCACAACTACTTATATCTAGTTACTATATGCAACGTTCGAAAAGGAGACAAAAAGTAAGACATTCGTCTATGCAGTTTCCATGGCCTTTCATTAGAGGTGCGAGAAGAAGCTGCTTAATTCCTCTCTCCAGACTCAATGACGCTCCTTTGATTTCTCCGACATTTTAACCTCATGGTATAGGTGAACAATTACTTGCTGCACCGAAAACTAATCCTTAACTCACCTGTATGGGCACTTGATAGTGTTTAGCCAGCTTTCCCAGCTTCTCCATTAATGTTTTTGAGCAGGTGATGGCAAATCTTGGTGTCACGATTGGAGTGAGTAAAGGATTCTGTTAGAAATTTTGATTTACAAATTAGACAGATAAACGGATGAGCTAATGCATGGTGGTGGGGATGGAATTAAGTGATTCACATGAATGAGCGAGTGATTGAGTTGATAGACAGGTGGGGGTTGGCTTAGTTAATTTGATATGTGGTTTAGTCGAAACAAAGATAAATGGTTGAGTTATAAGACGGATGAGTGGAGGAGTTGATAGATGGATGGATGCTTAAGTTGATAGATAGATGGATGGTTGAGTTGATAGATGGATAGGTGGTTGAGTTGATGGATGGGTGGTTGAGTTGATAGATGGATAGGTGGTTGAGTTGATGGATGGATGGTTGAGTTGATAGATGGATAGGTGGTTGAGTTGATGGATGGATGGTTGAGTTGATAGATAGATAGGTGGTTGAGTTGATAGATGGATGGTTGAGTTGATAGATGGATAGGTGGTTGAGTTGATGGATGGGTGGTTGAGTTGATAAATGGATAAATAGTTGAGTTGATAGATAGATGGATGGTTGGGTTGATAAATGAAAGTTTGAGTTGTTAATTTGGTGGTTGAATTGAGCTGATAGATAAATAATTAGTTAAGTCGATAGTTTAATTAATGGTAAATTTGAAACATAGATTATATAGATTATATTAGATGGATGGGTGATTGAGTTGGTTGATGGATGGATATGAGGTTTGTTGAGTGGTTAGATGGATAGATGGACATTCATGGCGTTCTTGAAATTTTTAACATACTATAGTAAGAAAAGTTAGCCATTGCCTTGTTGAAAAAATCAAGAAATGTTGGTTAATGAAAGACTTTACTTTTCTTGCTTACCTTCATATCTAACACATACTTTATAAACCTGCAAATTATATTAAGAATAAAGGTAAATTATCTAGATGATGACAGCAGAGTCTCTAATAATTTAAAAATAATGAACAGGAAGTAAAAACTATTCTTAACAAATATTTAATGTATAGTTCATAAGCTAAAATTTACACAGATCAGCAAAGATAGCACGAAGTATTAGGGCTTGAACACTCTAATAATTACTTTAGAAGCACGGCCATTTTGGCCTCAAGATTTTTGCCCAAAATATGGCACCAAGGCAATTGTACAATGGCGCCAAGGCCATACCAAGCACACATGTTTTTTTTGTTCTTTATTTGACTGTCACCTCAATATAATTTGATCACTTTCAGCTTATTCATTTGATACGATATTAACAAAAAAATACCCTATGTTTTAACACCTATTTCTTAAGGCATGCCAACACCAAACAGAAAAAGGGGCAGGCCATTTGTGGCCATAAATTGTACATACAATTCTGGGGGCGTTATGGCAATGCATGGCCAGGGGCATCCATGGCAAATGCCACGTGGCTGTTGTGGACTTCAAGCCCTGCAGTATTCAAACCAACAGTCCATCACCAGTTTTTGTGACCTGCTTCTTTTCTCGTTACAAGAACGTTATGAAGAGAGCTAAAAAGTTAATAAAACAAACCTTTCTGTGTCAGTAACAGAATCTCGTGTTGTCTCAACATAAAATTCTGGTGCATTTCTGTCCATGCAGACCTTACCAACATATGCTCTTTGCCCCAATTCAGCTGAAAAACAATGAAACAAATTAAGATTTATGATGGATTTTTTAAATCCCACTTACTTAATGCACATCACGAGGTACAGATAAGATAAAGAGCCCTGCTTACTGCACTTTTAAAGTTAATTAAGGACTGAGTGGGAACAAATTTTGTAGAGTAATTTATATAAAAACAAATAAGAAAGCTTGTATACATAAATACTAATAACAAAGCTTCAAGTTGGAAATAATGTTTAACCTGTTGATTTAATCTTGTATCACTCTGATGATGGCAGTTGTAACTGTTGACAGAAACACGTCGGTTTTTAAGCTCCAAAGTGTCGTCATTACTGTTAAATCAACTATTAATATTTATACACAAACCCAGTCTGTTCTAAAAATATGAGCCAATCTCAATGTTACGTGTACAACTTACCGATAAGTTCACAAAGGACTGTTGTTGCTTCATAGTGAATTGTAGCAAAATAGGAAGCTGTTGTTGTTCCATTCTTGAGAAGACGCTCCTGAACGATCAATTAACACTGTCTATTACTTATAGTTCCTGTCAAAAAGTTTGAACTGCATACATAATAAGAAAGAGACTGAAACAGTTTTATAAGTTAGAATTTGTTAGCATTTCACTCGTTGTTCCTTCATGCTTGCCATGCCAAACCTATGGATTGAACAAACTGCCTGCTGAAATTCGCTCATTCAGACAAGTCCTACTGCAAATATTTTAAAGTCAAGACTGAAAACATATCTTTTTACTTTAGTTTTTCCTCGATCCCTTGATTATGTTTAGTGTAATGCAAATATAGAACATTTTATGAATATGAACATAAATTATATAAATGCCATATTACTCTTATTGTTTTGAGATAAACACAGCTATAGGTTAATAAATTTGCATGCTAGTAAATTTTAAACTATGTTTCAGTGAAAACTAGTAATACTTCTTACAGAGATACTTTAAGTAATTAATCTTTAAAATTACAGAAGGCATTCATTAGTTCTGTGGGATGCCTGTGGCAGGCTGTGCAGTGAGGTTTGCCCTGGATGTCTTTTTCATTGTCGACGCAAATTGACAAATTTGACAACCAAATGATTTGTTTGATTGACGATGAAATGCACATCACAGCTGGAACTATTTCTATTGGGTTAAACTTGGAAGCACGTGCAAGATGACATGACTTTGACAGAAGTAAAAGTACTGTAGTTTCAAAACATTAGTATTTAATACTCTTGAAAATCATTAAAACGTTGCATTACCATTCATGTCTCAAGATTTTGTGACACTTCTCTACATATATAAGTGATGTGCCCTCATTAGAAAAAAATTCATTTTTCCATATTGCAATATAACTTCAGCAAGTTTTAATGCCATTTTGAAACACCATGTACACTCTCATTTCACCGTGTAGAACACCCAAAAAGAGGAAATAGGTGCCAGGGAACTGAGGACCTTATTTTCCACTACAAAACACACCAACTGGGTTTCTTCAACATTTTCTACTGTGATATCTATGGCTGATCTAACTGACTAAATGTCACACTTTACTATAACTTCACAATTCATTCCAATGCCACACTCACTAGCAAAAGCATCGCCTTTAGGCATCTTGCTTTTTGTGGCTATCTGCTTTATAGTAGAAGCCACTATGTCACAATCCGTGTCTATCTCTGTCTGTATATCTGTATGAGTGAACTCGTACATGCTACTTCATATATAACATAACATTCTGAATGTTTGTTGTAGTGTCTTATGTAGCACAATAGGTAAGGTGCACGCCTTGTGATTGTTAGGTCGCTGGTTCGAAACTGGGTGGCTTACATTTTTTTTTCCTCCTCTCATTTTTTTTTCTTCTCTTATGTTTCTTCCCTCATTTTTTTTTTCTTCCCATGTTTTTGTTATATTTTAACAAAAAAATATTAGGTGTGATTTTGTTTGTTCTATAAAAAAATATTAATAGTAT
>JANCMA020185289.1:0-13521 GCA_024336925.2 Zoanthus solanderi | reverse complement strand
GGAAATCTAAAAATAGACACTTTTACGACTGTGCTGATGGCCAGACCCAGTATGGGAGAATCACGCTCCTGGTAATGGGCTCCTAATTCTACTTAATTATTTTTAATGAAGAAAATATTCCTCAGGCAACCAGGTTGTGAAATATTTATCATTCATCACTAATTATATATTAATACACAGATATGGCGATAAATTACAAAGTAGATATTGTACAGTAAGTTGATACAGTGTTAGTTATCATCACCAACACTATCACCTCACTATCACCAATATTACTTCTACTGTACCATCACCAACCACCATCATCATAACCATCATTACCAACACCACTTGCATCATCACCATAACCTTTACCATAATCACCAAAACACCATCACCATCAACTCTTCCATCATCACCAGTCACCATCACAGTCATAACCATCATCACCATCACCAACCACCATCAGTGACCATCACCACTTCCATCATCACCAATCACTATCACAGACACCACCACCATCATCATCACCATCACCAACAACCATCACATTCACCACCGTAACACCACAGACACCACATCATCATCACCAACCACCATCACAGTCACTATTACCACTACCATCATCACCAATCACTATCACAAACACCACCACCATCATCATCACCATCACCAACAACCATCACATTCACCACCGTACCACCACAGACACCACATCATCATCACCAACCACCATCAGTCACTACCATCATCACCATCATAATTACTTTTATCACCATGACTACCATCAACATTACTTTAATTTATCACCATCACCATTACATTATGACTTCACAAATGGACAAAGTGTGAAATTCATTAAAATTCAATTTAACTCAAGTTTTAATCATATGATCTGAAGAGCATGCACAGTACGTAGGAGCCAGGCCACTTTTGTATCATAGCATAATCATGCATCAGCTTAGGGCGTGATCTGCGAATGATTGAAATCAAAACTTGTAAAGCTTTGGAATTGAAGACGTTGTAAATTACTGTATTACTGCAATTGTGTACAATGTTGGTAGAAAAGCAGAAGTCCTTGATGAGTTCGGTGTTTGGGCACCAAGTATTACAAAAAAAAGATCAATGAATCTTTTAAAGTATCTTTTTGTGGCTGTGCCCCAATGCATACCTCTGGTTGCCTTACTGATATGATATGAAGCAAATTTATGCATGAACCCCACTTGAGTGGGGTGGTGATGATTACACACTTTGTCCATGATGATGTCATAACCTTTGTCACTAACCACTGTCACCATCACCACCACCAATACCAACTACCATCACCAATACTTTTAACACCAATCAGTATCTCCATTACCTTTATAACCAACCACCATCATTACCTTTATCGCCAACCACAATCACCAATACCTTTATCACCAACCACCATCATTACCTTTATCGCCAACCACAATCACCAATACCTTTATCACCAACCACCATCATCATTATCTTTGTCATCAACCACTATCACCAATACCTTTATCACCAACATTTATAATTATCTTTATCATCACCAACCACCATCCTCATCATCATCATCATCATCATCATCATCACCATCAACCATCTTCACTATTACCTTTACAATGAACAACCATTACCTTCAACATCGCCGTTATCATCATCACCAGCTACCATCACTGACACCATCATTATCACAATCAACCATCATCACCAAAACCTTTATAACCAACTACCTTCACCATTACCATAATCACCAACAACTAACATCACCACCATCATTATAACTACAATCACAAACCACCATCTCCATTACCATCATTATCAAACATAGTCATCATCATCGTTATCACAATCATCATCTTGTTTTATTACTGTACTTATTTGGAGGCTATTTAATTCTTATCCTCCATCATCAATCCACTTTTGATCCGGGTTTGTCCCCGTAAATGGGGGTGGCCAGATTTACCCCACTTTATCACCAATCTCTCCAACTCCCACTCTCCATCTCGCTCGATTAATGGCATCCTTTTTCTTTAAGCTGGTCAACATCTTGCTCTCCTTCTCCAAGTGCATCTTCCATGTCTTCTTTGGTTTTTTTTCGCTTCCTCTTAACTTGCCCTTCACTTCAAACTCCTAAGTTTTTCTCAAAACATGCTCATCATCCCTCTTCAACACATGCCCGTACCATCTCACTCCATTCGCCTTCGCTTTATACAGTATTTATTTAGTGCTTCACTTTTTATGCACAAGTGTACATGTCTATACATTATTTATATTTGGAGCCAGAATTTTGTAATTAATTAACATACAACATCCAATGGTAACTACAGTACAGTACTTAAAATTTGGATAATTGCAATTTTAAAACCTATAACTAAAAGAGTTGAGCCAATTTACTTACCACAGCAAGATCAGACGTGAATGAATTCTTAGCAACCTCAGATTTCACAGGCCCAGGTACAACAATCATAACTTTAATGTTCTTCTCTTGTAACTCCAGCCGGAGACTGTCAAAGTACCCCTAAATTACACAGCAAAAGTCACTTTTGGCAACTTTAGCTCAATAGAGTGCTAAAGTGTGACGTCACGTTGCCATGGCGCGAAAATTTTCAGTTCTAAACAAACGGTTGTTTGATCGCATGGCGTAGTCGTGTGCTTTAAATTGGTATTATTCTTCGGGTTGTTTCTGTGCATTTGAGCAGAAAAAGAAAGAGTTTATATTTGAAAGGATTTATTTATAACATTGGGACTCAGGAAACGAGTTTTAAATCAGATTTTACTTGAAATCTTGCCATGGTGCAGTGCTTCGCTCCGACGTGTAACCACACATCCGAGTCACATACATGCCGCTACTTCAGCTTTCCAAGTAAAACAAAAAACAAGAGTGAATTTGAACGCTGGAAGAATCTGATAAGGTAAGTTTGTTACCTTATTTGTAATGAAATTCCAACGAAGCCAAGTGTCTGCTCTTTTGCAGTTGTGACGAGCTTCTCTGTGGTTTTGAATTTTGCGCCGTGACACGACACTTTAATTCAAAGTGCCGACTTTCAATTATTTGCATTTGCCCTTTAAAACCGTCGTCGATCAACAGATATGTCAATGAAACTATACATCTTCTGTCTACTCGATGTCAACCAAAAAAGAGCTAGAGACAGAAACAGTAAATTAGTTTCATATTTTTTTCACATTTTGCAAATAATTGTCATGAAAGGAATTTCTGAAAATCTATCAGTCAATCGACAGTTTCGAAGATGTTGAGTATTTACTACAAACTAATGTTTTGTTCATGATTCTTTTGCAGGAGAGAAGATAAAGTGCCAAACAGTGGTTCAAGGGTTTGCGGTTGCCACTTCAGGGACGGCTTGAAGGAAAATGGCCCTGAAATATTCAGTAGGAATGCAGACAAGATTTTTCAGTTTCCTGACCCAGAAGCAAAGCCACCCAAACCCAGGTCCAAACCCCGACCCAAGAAAAAGAAAAAAATTGATAAACCAAAACTGCCCACAGTAAAAGAAAGTATAGCAGCCTACCACAGAGAAAAGCAGAAGCAAGAACAGCAAGCAAAAACTGGTTCAGCCACATTAGGGGTGCTCAAGGAAAGGTCTGAAAATGTCCCCCCTTCAATACCCATCACCCAGGTCATTCTACAGATGGAACTAGATACAATAAAACAAGATCTGAAGCAACAGGAGGAAAAAATTAATTATCAACGCAGTCGGTATTCAGCATCTACAGTGAGTGCAGAGGTACTGCGAATGGAAACCGGCCTACCGACAAAGGAAGTGTTTGCCATTGTAGTCAACTATGCGAAGAGGTTTAAGGACTCAATTGTTTACTACGCTGGATGGAAAGTTGAAGCCATATCATTCCAAGATCAAATCTTCATAACACTTATGAAGCTCAGGCAGAATTATACTAACCTGCACTTGGCACAGCTGTTTCATTGTAGTGTTTCTACAATTTCAAACATTGTGACCACATTTATCCATGTGCTACACAAAATTCTTTTTAATGCTCTGATGACATCTATTCCTTCAAGAGTCAAAAATTCCCTATTTTCACCTTCGATTTCTTCATTTGCCCAGTTTACCAGTTGCAGAATCGTAATTGACTGTACAGATGTAGAAATTGCTAAGCCTAAGCTAATGAGTCTGCAGAATGCTACATATTCTAGCTATAGAGGTATGAACTCATTCAAAGTTATTGTGGGAGTGGCACCAAATGCAGTAATAACTTATGTCAGCAAACTTTACCCAGGATCAATATCCGACAAGGAAATAGTGCAGCAGTCAGGACTATTGGGGCACTTTGACACCGGAGACTTGATTTTGGCGGACAAAGGCTTTTTAATCCAGGATATTGTCCCAGCACTGAGGAGTATCTGTCAACATCCCACCCTTTCTAGAAAATGGCAGATTTACTGAGAGTGAAGCAAAGGCAACAAAAAACATTGCCAAGTGTAGGATCCACGTAGAAAGAGCAAACGCTAGACTGAAAGACTTCAAAATACTAAGTTTTATTCCTTCAAATTTGAGGTGTTATGCTGACAAGATACTGCAGTTATGTGCAGCCTTAGTCAACTTGCAGTTCCCGCTCATCAAGGAAGGCTGTGACAGCACTAGTTTTGAATAAGTTTGTACTTGTTAGCAACTTTTTAATAAGTTTCTATGAGTTAGTTTGCATCCCAAAGAAATGCAGCTGCAACTGATATTAAGGGACCCAAAAGATTTGGTGGAGGGGGGAGGATAGGCAGGATGAAAATTTTTTTCTTTACAGCTTTGAAATTTTCCCACATCATGTTTGTAAAAAATAATATTTATCTATTGTTTTACTGCTATTATGGTATATAAAAAAATAAAAATAATAAAACAAATAAAACAAATATAAATAATGTTTTGTATGATCGAGTTATGTCAAATATTGAAAATTATGTGAATCTTATGACCAGTACATTTCTCATTTTTCTATCTTTAGTTACCACATTTCACCAAAATAAGAATTATATAGAGGAAAAGCATTGACAACTTTCATTATATGAATGAATGAATGGGTCTGTGAATGCATTTCCCATAAAATACATCCATCAATTCAATGAAACATGTGCAATTTTTCTTTCTAATAATTACCTATTTCTAATTACAACAATACTATAAAGCAACTGGCATGTATTACAACTGTGCAAAAATGATGTTAAGAGATAATTTTATAAAACATTATAATACATATATATATATACGTTATTTTCATTTAAACCCACTCTAATAATTTTAAAAATATTACAACAGTAACTATTACATTAATATTTTTGCCATATGCAGTTCAAAAAATTATAGCTCACCCTCAACAATCTTTGCAAAAATATGGTTAAAATAAAATTGGGTCAGTTCGTCCAGGTTGGCAGCCCATTCAGGGTCTTTAAGAATTTCAATAACTACACACCATCTGGGGGTCCACACAACAAAAAAACAGGCTTTCCTTTTCGTGATGTAAATTTGTCCCTGGACTTGGTGCCAATACACGTGGCTCTTCTTCAGATGATAGCGGTCGCCAATTTTTTCAAGACAAAAGTTTTTGTGACCAAGTGCCTCCTCCAAAGTCATGTTTCTCTGCGTAAAAGGGCATTTGCCCTCCAGCACATGGTCACTGCCCACTAATCCATCAGGGGAGGCCCCAAGCACCCCACTTTCATGGAGCCACACCCCTGTCTCCTCAACTTTTAAGTTGGTCTGGACCTCAAATGATTTTATTGCCTCTGGTTCATTGTTCACCCCCCAAGCAATGGCCTTGACACGAGATATATCATACTCGCCAAGCAGGTGCTTAATAAGTGAAGGGGTAGTGCGTTTTGCCATTAATACCACACCAAAGTTACTGGCTGTCAATCGCCCTTTTCTAACAAGATGCCAGGTTGGGTTGGTTCGCTGGCCCAGAGTCATCATGCTGATTCTTGTGGTTGTCTCTGAATTGACAGCAACTCTCCATTTAATAAACTGCAACTGCTGTTCATCAGTAGGTAAAGCCAGAAACTCCTCGGAAAATATCAGTTGCTCGATAGTGGGGATGGGAATTTCTTGCTGTGGAGTAGGTTCAGGACTCATTAGCCAACAAAGGCCAGTGAACCTCCCATACTGCTGTAGCTGAGCGTACAGCTCTGCCCTGTCGGTGGCATTTGGCTCCCTTGTTAATGGCTCGTAATCGGGCTTGGTCGGTTGAAACATCTCGGAAATCGACTGTTTTGAAAGTTCTGTCTTTTTCCCCTTCTACCATGAGCATTCAACGTCTGTCCTACTGACTTTATAAATTGCGTGGACGAAAATACATGCAGCGTGACTTCACATAAGTGCGCCTCGAGGACAGTCACATTCTTGTGATCTGATGCCGTTGCTCTCATCAAGGTATACCTGAAAATTTAGAAACATAAAGATCTCAAATAAGCAAAGGAAGCTAGAATATTTTCACAAAGTTTCTGTGAAGTCTTGCATCCAAAAATGCAAGTAGTAGTAGTACACTATTTTTTTTAATAAGAACAAACTTAATAAGAACATAGAGGCTGAAATCACTCGAAAAACAAGAATATAAGAACAATCTGAGGCTGAAAATTTTTTCAACAAACAATCAGACCGCGACAACAGTGCAAAGCTAACGTTTCTTTTCAAAATTCAGGGTCTTACTATACAGTCTTTCAGATATACATCACTCTTAAACTTCATTATCACACTTTTCGTGTGTAAACAGTAACAGATTACATGTATGAGTATAAAGAATGAACACTACATGTACTGTATGCAGAGAATTTTCAGAACAAAATAAGAACATTTTGAGGCTGAAATGGCCGAAAAAATAAGAACATTGAGCCTGAGCTAAATTTTACTGGTTCTTAATAAAAAAAAGAGTGTATTCATGAATAATCTTTGGATTTTTCTAGGAAAAGTCTTGTTAATCCGAAAATTACAGCTAATGTCTCTCTTTGTATGGTTGGAAACAAGATCCTGGGTTAAACATTTAACCCTGGGTTAGCGCATCTTTTGAACAATGACATATTCAGGGTTCGTCCGCTTTTCTCAAAGCAAAATTTAAGGACTTTTTTAGGACTTTTTAAGGTACGATTATTGGTTTTTGAGGACCAAAGCCATGGGACATCAACCACCAGAACTGATCTAAAACATGACTTTACGATATTGATTTTCCTTGACACAGTTAAGTGCATGACTCGTGATTCAAACAAAATGCCATCTTCATTTCAAAAGCAAAAATTTATAGACTTTTTAAGGACCATGACTGATTTTTGTAAAATTTAAGGACTTTTGAGGCCTCAAAGTTTGGAAAGTGAAAATTAAGGACTTTTAAGGTTTTTAAGGACCTGGACGAACCCTGCATATTGACAAATTAAACATATATCATCAAAGATTCAATTGCGTTACTTGCCGAAAAACCCTCGAAGGAAATGGATTCGCTCACACATATAAATGTAAAGATTACTAAACATAAGGCAGCCAGGAGCGCATTCTCACTCAGTCGCAGTCAGGAAGGTCAGAGCTGACCATTTCCTAACAAAAAATAACATTTGCAACACTAGATAACGAAGTTAAATAGCTTACTTTGTAAGATATAGCTGCTTTACTTCTGGTTTCAGCTGCTGTAAGTCAGTCATGGTCGGCTTTGAAGGAGGAGGTTGGGGCGTTTTGGCGCCAAATGATCTAAATGTTGTTTCTTTCCTGAGAAAACCAAACTCCTTTTTAAAAAGGAGTGCCTTACCATAAGATAAGGTCAGCCTTTGAAATATTGTGGCATCTGCCTCCCTCTCCAATAGGTCTGAAATAGACATATCATTGATAACGTCTTCGCCTAGATGAAAGAAAGAAAATGGCTGTTGAATTCCGTAGTAGTACTTAGCTTGCAGCCGAAAAGAGCATGGATACTCACGTTCGAAAGCTCTCAAGACTTCTTCACCAAATAGGTCTTTAATTTTCGAACCCAAATTGATCCCTTCAGAATTAGTTTTAGAGTTTTCGTTCTCCTGACTCGCACTACTCTCGCCTTCTTGCATATTGTTGACAAACCAGATCCGCCATTCAATCCTGCAACAAAGCATGCTTTGGGCATGCAAGCTACGACAAGTTAGAGTCCATCCTCATTGGTTAATTTTACCCGCCTCGCCTCCAATTTTCTAATGGCAACATTGATTGGTAGCTTTTTCCCGCCGTTTTAATTTTTGTTATAAGCTTTCTCCTTATTGGTTAAAAATTGTTTAATGTTGGGGTCCCTGTGGTAAAAAAGATGGCGGATGTGAATGAACTGCAAGTGATTTAACGTCAAAATGTGGTCAAGAAAAGAAGTGTCCACCTGCAACTGTACTGAATTATCATACAGACATGTTCATTGCAAGTGTTATCGCTGTAAAGGAAGGGCTGTTAGTAGGAGAACCGAACTACGACACTGGAACGAAGCACGTATATCTTCACTGCACAAATCGAAAGTTGCCAAGGGCGAAGCGTTTGGTCAAAATACTGTACAAGAAGATGATCAAACACCTTATGTTGCTATGGAAACTTCAGAAAATATTGATTGCGAGACAGGCGATGTCCAAGATATATCTTTGAATCATGACAATGAAAATGAAAATGACATAGAAGAGATAGAGTCGATAGAGGATAACTGCAATCAAAGTAACCCGTACAAAAGACTTGTTGTAAAGGCTGTTCTACAAGCTATGACTATTGTGGATAACAGTACAGGGGCTTCAATAAAAATATTCGAAGACATTTTGAGCTATGGGAGGACAATGTTATTTACCAACCTTGATCCAGAAATTGATGAGGATATTTTGGCTTCTCTATGGCCAAAATCTTGGTCAGAAGTACAGTCGCTATTGAAAGATGAGGGATTCACAGATCCAAAGGAATATTACATTTGCATTTGTCGAGACGAGACATCTTTCACAAGAAATGGTAAAACAACTAAGAAATATAAGTATTCCCGTAAGTGGGGTATTATGGAGAGCAAATATGAGTTATGCCCCAATTGTAAAAAATGTGGATATATAAAGTACTACTATCTTGGTTTACATGAAAAGCTAAAGAACTGGTTTCATAATCCAGACATGTGTAGGAAAATGCTATCACATTGGTATGAACGAGAACATTGGTTAAAGAAAAATTCAAGTTGGCCCTTGAAAAAAGAGGTTTGGGATGGGGAGAGATGGTTAAAGATGCAGTGGTTTTGGGATCCAGATCAATTGTGGACTGTCCCAACAAGGTGTGTGGAGTGTCTTGCTGTTATTTCATCAGACATAATTAATTCATCTCCAAAGGATACTGATGGTTTGTCAATGCTTACATGTCCAGAATGTTTGAATAGATTTTCACATAAAGCTGAAGTAACTAGCGGTTCTCCTTTAAATCTGGCTTTAATCGGACACTGGGATGGCTGGCAGCCATTCAATACCAGTGGTAGAAGTTGTGGTTCTCTTGAAGTTTCTATTGGTAATATGAACAAAAATGATAGGTCACATATTGATGAAGTATATGTTATTGGATTTGTGCCATGTACAACTGTGCCAAAAGGTGTACCAGAGGCTTATGACCCATTTATACAGCCACTTATTAATGACCTCTGTGATGGTTTCATACAGGGTTTTCAAGTTTCTTATCCTTCAAATGCTGTTACTATTCCTGACTATGAAGCTCATGAAATTGAAAGGGTCCGTGTGATGTTACTGTGCTGGGCGGCAGATCATCCAGGACAGTGTGAGTTTGGAAAGTACTTGAACCAGGGGAAATGTGCTTGTAGGAGATGTAAGATTAGAGGACAGCAAGGTTTTCAATCAAATCATTATTATTATGGTGATAACCGTTTTCATGCTCGACATCCATGGGAGAAGAGAGATGTGACAGCAGAGGAGCAAACGTTTTATGATCTTGACAATGAAAACAGAGTCAGTGTACGGAAGCAACTATCATCAGAGAAAGGATTTACTGGGACTCCAATTTTTCATCAGTATTTGTATCCACTCTATAAGTTTGACTGTTTGTATCACATGGTTTATGACATTTTTCATACTCTGCCTTTAAACATATGCAAAAACCAGCTTTCAAGACTTTTGGAGCTAGAGTTATTAGATACGGCATATGTAGATGAGCAAATTGCTCAATTTCCTTGGAGTAAAGAATTAAAACAAGGACGTATTCCGACTTCAATCGGCAAAGAACTGAAAGGGCTAGGATGCTGGAAAGCAGAATCATTCCAGAAATTTTTCTTTCCTATGCTAGGATGCATTGTAGAGGATAAGATTTCTGACCCTAAAGAACTTGAAGTAATGAGTTTAGTTTCCTACCTGACTGAACTTCATTTCTGTAGTGGCAGAAATGGCTGGACTGATAGCATGATAGAGCTGCATGAGAGACTTGCACAAACACTCAGTATAAGAATTGAGGAGACACAAGGTATTGAAATGTGTACAATATCAGTACACAACTTGACACATGCACATGAAGACCTTAGAAATTTTGCATCATCAGACAACTATTGGTGTGCTGTATTTGAAAGAGCCGTGAAGAAATATGTAGGGCGCTCAAACAACTGTAAAGGAATAGAAATGACATTTGCCAAAGCAGAATGTAGAAGAGAAAGATTGAAATGTTTGGAACAAGCAAATGACCCTCTCCCCAGTGAAGAACAAGATGTTAAGATTGATGTAAGTATATACTATTAGTTAATAATTTGATACTGTCAGTGAAACCCAGTTAATACGAACACCATCGGGACAACAACTGGTGTCCGTAATTAACCAGGTGCCCGTAATAGAGGTGGGTTCTACTGTATATGTATATGTTGTGGTTCAATTTTATTTTTGGTTTAATTTTATTTCTGAACTAGTTCAATATTTTTTAAACTAGCTCATTTTTTTTGAAACCAGTTTAATTTTTTTAAACCAGCTTATTTAACAAATGTCTGATAAATAAGCTGGTTTCTTTTTTTTTTTTTTTTTAAAAGAATTAAAAAAAGAAAAAAACAATTTTGTTTTCTCAGTTTTTTTTTTTTGCATCTCACCACCCACCCCTCCCTTCTTGTTCTGTTATTCCCCTCCTATACCTAGTTATTCCTAACCCCCCACTTCACTACCTCTCATCTAACCCCCCATATAACCTCACTCTTAACTTTTTCCTTTAAATTAACTTTTTTGGTACTCGCGAAGATTTGAACTCCCAACCTCTAGATCTGTAGTCCTCTTTCTTATGCACTTGATCACACAAGAAATCGTTGCTATTCACCCTATAATTCTCAACTTTATAATTTATAGGTCCCAGTCTCACCACAGCCAAAAATTATAATTGTCATTAAAAATAAACTAGGTTTAAAAAAATGAAACCAGTTTAAAAATTGCAAACTGGTTCAAAAAAAAACTGAACTGGTTTGAAAAAAATAAACCAGTTTAAGAACATGAAACTGTTTTCAAAATTGAACCATAACATATACATCCTTGTAATTAAGTGGCTTGCTAATTGGTTGATTTTACACCTGATTATACATGTAGCCTTTGTCTTATAAATAAATACTGAAAATGCTTTTTCTTATAACATTTATTCTTTTGAACATAAATGAAAATTTAAATGAATATACATTTCCAAAAACAAACTGACAGTACTTCAATATTTTTTATCTGTTTTTGTTTCATGCAAATGTGTATCTATTTTCTCAGGGCATTGCAAAGTCTGAGGATGAGGCCAGGAAAATCTGTACAGCCATTAAATGTGAAGGAGTATTGATAGGCTCAAGAAAACCTCAAGTCATTGAGCTAACAGAAAACGAATGTTTTAGAATCAATTCCCTTTTATCACTTCCACAGTCTGATCAATCACTATCTAGAATTGCTTCTACTTCACAGAAATGTTTTTTAAATAATATTGGATCTAATGGCTTGGTCTTATCAAGTAATGATAATATTGTGGCTTTAGTGGAGGGCAATGAATGTGTTGTCCAGGTAAAGCAGTTCTTGTTGATCAGATATGGACTAGACACTAATCACACAGTATTACTGATTGAAGGTTTTATAAAGCCATTCACTAAATCTTATGAAGGAGAAATCTATGTCAATATTTGGAGTGGCTTTCCTAAAGTCAAGTTACAACCCAATGACAATTCAGTCATCTTTTTATTTTCAAGTGTGAAGAGAAAAGTGATGTTGTACAAGCATGGTCAGGCAAATTTACAAACGGTTGTGGATTATGATAGACAGTTGAAAGATGTTCCAAGCTTCTTGGTCCCTGTGTTCCCAGAAAAAGATGACATGTTGTTAATTCAAGGTGAAAATCAAGGGGATATTTGGTATGGAAGAGTGTTAAGTGTTGATTTGTCTAATAAAGCAGTTGATGTATACTTCTTTGTTGAGAAGCATCAGCATCCCAATAGATTTGTAAGAGAAAGCTTTTCCAGGCAAGCAAGAAACACTGTGCTCTTTGATTCTATAATTGGTATTGCAAATGGTCAATGGATAAGTGCAAACACTTGGCAGAAGTTAGTATAATATTCATTTTGGAATATTATACCAAGTCATGCATATCTGAACACAAATGTTAATTTTACTGTAAGTAAAGTATCATGAATTATTAACATTTTTCAATCTATACACAGCTAGTGTTCAAAATATATTGTAGACTTGATCATTTAATTATTTATAATTTTATATTTATTTTCAATCTGGAACATGTGCACATCCATTTCCCATTAGTGGGACTTTGTAGGGAAAATACAATGAATTTGATTTCCAGTTATGGGTTATCTTAGCTTTGGAGAAACTCCCATGTTATTTCACAGAATATACTCTTTTTGTGAAAAGAAATGTATTGTCTTATAATCTTAAATAGAAAAGTACTAAATAAAAAAAATGAATAATGTCAAGCAATTGCTCGAATAATTAAAATATCCTTTATTATCAGTACAACAACACTGTCATCAAAGAATTTTGATGAAAACCCAATATTATTTATTCAGTTTTGTGATTCTGATGGGAATATTTCAATGTAGTTCGCATTTATAGGTTTTTCATTCTTGATGAGAAAATCAAACCTAAATTTTATCCGGTTTTAAGATTCAGATTGGAAATAATTCAAAGCAGTTCCCTATTATGTGTTCTTGAGGGGAAACTGAAACCCAATAGCTATCCTATTTTGAGACCCATGGTTCATTCAGTTCTGGGATTCTGATGGAAAATATTTAAAGGCAGTTCCCAATTATGGGTTCTTGATGGGAAACAGAAACCCATGGTTTATCCAGTTTTGGGATTCCGATGGGAAATATTTAAAGGCAGTTCCTAATTATGGGTTCTTGATGGGAAACGGAAACCCATGGTTTTTCAGTCTAGGGATTCTGTTCAGAAATATTCCCAAGCAGTTCCCAATTATGGGTTCTTGATGGGAAACAGAAACCCATTGTTTATCCAGTCTAGGGATTCTGTTGGGAAATATTCCCAAGCAGTTCCCAATTATGGGTTCTTGATGGGAAACAGAAACCCATTGTTTATCCAGTCTAGGGATT
>JANCMA020185183.1:0-13524 GCA_024336925.2 Zoanthus solanderi | reverse complement strand
TTTGTGTTGTGTTTATTGTTTGCAATTGATATGGTAAAACGCGCCCATCAGTTTTGCCTCTTTTCACTACCGTTGTTATAGGAGTAAGTTGGTCCTCTGTGCTGGCCGAAGTTTAGCCATGCCGGCTTTACCGAAGCCAGGGCAGAGGCCAACCAATCCAATAAAGAAATTACAGAAGTTGAAAGTAGTAAGCTAGTTCCCCGTTACAGTTTTATGCCAGTAACAAGCATCTCCAAATTATTAGCAGCTAAGATGCACCAGTTGTAGTTTAAGAGAATATGCAATTCTAACATTACTATAACTACGTGTGGGATAGGTTTGTGGAGCTATCACTATCAGCTAGCTATAGGCAGCCCAAACCTAATGATTTAAAAACTACGAAAAATTACCCGTCAGTTAACTCTATCATAAACATCATAAAGTATATATTATATTGTAACCCAAAAACTAGTAGTTTTCTAGTTTCAATTTCAAACTGGTTTGTAAGATGTGTGTAGTATAGCGTATCTAGCATTTCTAGATCTGTCAACATCTTTTTAAAAACTATATATTAAACCCGGCATTTAGTAATTTCTAATTTTAATTTACAGCTTTTAAAATGAATATCTATAGTCCTCAAAATAGGAATTTGCCTAGTCCAGTTTTAGATTTGTATGATGTATGTAGCATTTTAAAAAAAATTGGTTGAGTTAGCATTTATAAACTATTTTACTTTTCCAGGAACAACACATATAAATTATTTACTTTTGTGTTGTTCCTGGAAACTAATATATATAGCTAGGTTGTTACACAGCAGTTAAGTATGCAACACGTAAATAAAGTATTGTCTTGCATTCTCTGCTGTTTTGAACCAATCAGGTTACAGAAATCACATATTATTTAAAAGACAAATGAGTTTAACTCTCTGAAAATAACTGGCCGTTATAATAACAACAAAGCACGCTAAATCAGTAAATGTCAGTTTGACGACATTTGTGGTTTGATTTTTGTTCCGTCTTAGAAAGAATTACTCTTTATTCTGCCAAGTCGTTGAAAACTAAAGTGACTGAAAACTGATCTGACAAATAATGGTGACCTCTCTGATTTTGCCAAAACAAAAAGTATTTACAAATTTTTCTTCTCAAAACAACAAAAAAAAAAAAAAAAAAGAAAGAAATGTTCTTTTTTTTAGCGCATAAAATGGTTTTTAACTGATTAGAGTGAACAACACCAATCTTAATTCTCTCCTCTTTATCTAGTTTAAGGAAAACAAATTGAATTGTCGATACAACTCGGTCTGTCATTGGATTTTAAAAATAGAAATTGTCGATACAACTCGGTATGTCACTGGATTTTGTATAATAAGTAAACTATCAATACAACTCGGTATGCCACTGGATTCGAGCCACAAAGTCATCTGTATAAATAGGCTCAAATATAAAAACCGTGGTCGCGAATCTCTTTCCTGTTTACCTTGTGCCTAATTACGTTGGTTTTAAAGTAAAAAAATAGTTTCCTGAAAATTAAATGGCTAATGAGTTCTATATCTTTCACTTTCCGGGGAGACAATTCCGGGTAGTAGACGGAACTGGGAGGTGCGAGGTAATACCACAGTTGTGAAATGTCGGTGAGGCTTCGGTTTTATTGTCCGAAAGTATGAAACGCCAAATATCACTTCCCTTTTCATTAATAAGGTGTTTTTTGAGCACGAAAAATATACACCTAATTTGACAAAATTTAGTAGATTTTATTTCAAAATTCCTGTACGTTTATACTTTTTTTTTTCTTTTCTAGTATGTATCTTGCACCTGCTCGAGAGCGCAGCCCCTCGTGCTTGGCTCGTGAGTACTGGTAACAATCACCTGTAAATCGTTAGGGTGTGCAGTTCTCAACAGCTATTTGACTCAAGTATGACCTTTTTGACATGCTTAAAATTAGCTTGCTTGTTTAGATTTTCATTAAGCAAACATTAGCAGCCATAAAGCGCTGTACTTCTATTGATTTGAGAATCATTCTTCCGGACAACGAAAATTCTACTTAGGAATTATTAAAATACTATATAAGTAAACATTGTGAAGGTCTTTTGAACATACGCTAGAAAATATCGAGTTTTAATTATTTTTGTGTCTCGAAATGAATGATTTTACAAAATACTTATATCTTAATCAATATTCAGACTGAGTAGATGCAATCTTGCTACAATTGGCCATGGACACGACCTTTCTATAAAACAAGCATTAGAAAGAGCATCTATTGTCACACGTATTTTTCTTTCGGAACTTGGGTCAATAGTCATTTGCCGAGAAATTCGAAATTTTCTGACTGCATCCGTCAGCCTTATAGATGCTTAAGTCACAAGTCCTATTATATTGCATATATTATATCAGTGCACGAATAATCAAACTTGCAAAACCTTGGCCATAACATTTAATTTTAAAGTCATTTTTCTCATATTTAATCATTTTCCTGTTTTCTATATTTTGGCTTGTAATCGGCCTTAATTGCATTCCTTATACGTTCTTATCGTACTATTTTCATGTGAAAGCTGCTAGATAAACTTTCTCTTGGAAATGTCCTCAACAAAATATGCAATTAGGTGGTTCATTGTCTAACATTTTGTATTTTTTCTCTTCAGAAGATTACATAATCTAAATTTTTTGCTTACCACATTTATTCTAAATTCCAACCGGCAGCAATAGCTTTGTTTGTTTTTGATTGTAATATTTTTAAAGCACCAGGTATTATCAGTTCTATATTTTCAATAAAGGCAACATACTCAGTTTACTTAGTTGAGAAATGTTTTACTTGTTTTTCTTTGAAAAGCACAATATTTTTTCTTGCCACAGTTTTTTTCTGAAGGCATGATAACTATCGGACGAAAAGCAGATTTCACGCATGAAATATAGACTGCAAATAATGGATACCGTGAACAAAATGCAGAAACAGCTGTCTACGGTTAAAGTTGCTGGCCTAGGCCGAGCTCGCGCTCATATTGGTTCACTGACAAATTAATTTCAACGTAGTTTTCCAGAAATTTATTTTGTTTTACTCATGTTTCACGCATGAGCACGAATTGGTACACTAGCCGACTATACGAAGTAATAAATACGTATATCTTTAGAGTTTAGTCTACTTAACTTTAATTCAGAATATATTCCATTACATAGCGGCTTGGATCTTTTGCCTTGGTAAATCTTTGTGATTAAACATTACATTTACAGAAACGCTTTAATTTCAAGATCAATTATTCTGCTTTTGTATAGGTCTAGGAGCACACCCCTAATTATCATAAAGTAATTTAGATATACTAATATTGCTGGAAACTCGCTTTTTTGACTGTCTCAAGACAGTAATTGAAAAGAACCTTTTTATAGAACTCCCTTGCAACACTAAGTTTTCTAGAATTCTTTATTTAAACAAGAAAATTCAACAGTATTACCTTTTTTTAATAACTTACCAACAAAAAGCACTTCGCGTATAATGAATCGACTAAACCTTTTTAACGAAACGGAGATTGAGAAAGTTCAAGTTTGCTGGTTTAGAATATACTGATGGCAGTTCCCACAAAACCTTGACGTAAACTGCCCCACTCAAAAACCCTTGAAATGATATCACTTTTTTAGAAGGGGCACTTCAAGCAAAATATATTTGGATGTTTTTACACACGAATGGTTTTCTTATCTATATAGATTAATCTAAGATGAAGAGACTGGTGCACAGGACTTTAATAATAGCTCACTGTTTTCAATGCGACAATGCATGCCTTTGGAAATGCGGTCTTGTCTTTCAATTATTAGATGCACCTTGCCATAAGTCGTGTAATTGCACTGTGCACGTTCCGGAATCATAGTAACAATAAAAAAAACTTTGTGGCTAATTTAACATAGTTTAGGCATCTTTTAACAAGCGACAATATCAAAGTAAAATGCACATTTAAAAGCCATTTAGTACATGACAGAACCCCATTTTAATTTCTAGCTTTGAGATTAATTTAAAAATTTTAGCTCAAGGTCAAAGTACTAGTATAAGATAATATGGAATGAAGATCCTAGTTTCGACTTTGTTGAAAAATTCGTCCATCACTGAATGCTCAAGTGCCCTTGGAAGCTTTAAAAACTTAATGCGTCAATTTTCATTCATTTAGAATTCAAATTACTACAAAAATATAAGCATTGGCCAGTTGCGGGCGAAAGGAAATACTTTTGTGGCTGAAAGTGGTATTGAAAACAGCTTCATCGCTTCCTAAGTCCGAGCACATAAATCTCATTTACCCCGCATGTTGTTGTCAGTTCAAGTTTGAAAGTTGTAAAAAGCGCATCATATATTCTGCTAAACCAGGTGTTTTTGAGGAAAGAAATTTTATTCTCGCAAAGAAATAGAGTTCGATTCACCTGTAAAACACTTTTGTGTTGCTAGTTTGAGGTAAGTTGTAAGATTCTCGTAGGTTTTAGCTTTACACGGATTCTATAATGACTTAATTTAAAATGTACGTTCAACTTAAGGGCATAAGAATGTCTTGTTTCAACTATGATTTGAACGCAAAAACTTTAAATTACTGAGCAAAATTTGTGGTGGCGCTTTGTATGAGTAAAAAGTACATAAAAATAACGAGCTTGCTGACTGGTTTTATAAAGCGGCGCTCTTTAACTTCTGCTCGGCGCGCCTCTCAGTTGAGAGTTTACTGGGCTGCTTGCTGGTATTTTTCAGGTTTATTAAATCCTTAAATGTTTCTGATTAAACTTCTCCCCAGCAGAAGCGAAACAGACTAAAAAGCTGTTGTTCTTCTACTGTTGCTATGAAAGTGACCGACTCTGTTTTGAAGCCCGCCACACAGTTTGAATCGGCGAACACTAAGCGGACTAGTTATAAAAAGGTTTAATATTTACATACCGCAATTCTTGGCGAGTTGCTCACCATAATTACCCAATATCGATATGATATCTTGCAAAAGTTTGACATTGCTAGCAGTAAATCAAGAAAATTATAATTGCAGTTTGATTTCTGACTGGATTACAAATATGAAATATTCGGATTTTCGCGATTTCGGTTCTAGGTGTTAAAATTTGCTTTTGAGGTGTAGTTTAAAACTACAATGGCATTATTAACTAAAATCGTAGTTCCATTGTTTGAAACAATAATTGTTAAACAAATTGCGCTCATTGGCGCTTGGTATCAGATCAGTCCTATACCCGAGCCATTTCTTTATCAATATCCAGCAATAAATATAATTTTGGACAGGGGTGCATGACGTCAATAGAATACAGTAATATAAAAGAACAGTTACATATAGATTTTTTTAAAAATTATCATATGCTGGAATTTAGTTAATATTGAATATTTTAGCTCAATATTAAATATTTTTTCATTTCGGCGAAAACGAGAAGTAACTAGGAAACGCTACTGACATTATTGTGCCGTTAGTCAGCGTATCCTTACTTGTGGTCATTAAACTACAACCCGCTACTAGGTTCTGGCAGTTGCCATACTTTTCTCTACCATATTGTGGTTATTTCCGTACCGCAGCTCAGCATTACACAACATAAGATCGCAAAATGATTGTTTACTTTTCTCTTATGAAGTCATTACAAATATTCTACTATTTTAAATAATTATATTGCTATATTATATTTGGTATTGTAATTGTAATGTCTACTTTTTACAGTTTTAAAATAACAATTTTTTTTATTGTTGCCTTATCATTACGCCATAAAGTATTTGTACTAATTGTACAATCCGGCAAACATTGAAAACTTTTAACTTCTTCGGAAAAATTACCAGAGTACGCCTCCACTGTTGTACATGCCTATAAACTGCACATGTATATTTTTAAAGGACGACTGACAAATATTGTGCAGAAATAGATTACCAACAGATGCGAGGCAATCTGTAGTTAATCAGCTTCTTTACAACGGTTCAGTATAAATTCAATTATCTATATTGCCTAAACTACAAAAAAGGCGCCAAGAGACAGGTTTTAAATACTGTAACTTATCTTTTTTTAAAACCCTAATCAAATTTATCACTCAAAAATTAAGAACAATCTAATAGCAAACATTATAGACTGAACTTTTGTTCAGACAAATTTCACTATATCATTTAGTGGCGGTTACACTCCAAACAAAATTTTTTGCGCTTTCCTGTTAAAACATAAACATTTCATATATTTAACTGTCTTTTATAATTATACGAGAAGTGCAAATCAAAGGCAATTTAAAACAATTTCAGGCTGAAGTGCACCTCAGGCCAGTGAAATAAGCTGTTCATTATAAAACAAGACAAATTGTGCCTTAGAACACACACACACACACACTCACGCACACAAAAAAATACAATTTTCAGTAATTATTTGAAAAAAACTGAGGACTGAAATAGTTTTGGTATTCATAATTGTATACACCATGGTGAATATTGCTTCTGTGAATTGCCCCTGCTGCATTGGTGTTGTTTTCCATTCAATTTAGTTATTTACGTCTTTATCATTGTTAGTATGTTCTAGACCTTTGAAACAAATTTCTAGTCTAGATTCTTTGAGGAAGAAATAGTAGAGTGAACGTTTGGACCATGTACATAATATTTTTGATTTTAGTTTTCTATAATTTCGACTTGTAGTCGTTGTTTACTAATTTCATTAATTAAAAAAAAACATTTTATCACGGTTTGCTGAGGTGTAAATTTTGGCTTTGGAAATCGTTATTAAAGCATGTTTGTTTAAACTACTTTATCAAAAAATCAGCCAGTACCGAGTACGTCATAATGGTCCCTTACATTTCTATATAGAGCAAGAGACCAAATACTTTATCTAAATTTAGGTCTTGTGCAGATGACAACTCTCTTGTCTCAAGTGAGAGCGCAGTTCATTAACAACATTTGGCTTAAAGATTATATATTATGCAACATTCAGATAGTGTACTTACCTCGAGTGTGTACTTCAAAGAACCATCTGTTTGGCAAAAAATTTATAAAAAATATTCACTTCATAACTTCAACATGCAGTAACTTAGCTTGTACAACGCTGAGTAAAACCGACGAAGCATTCCTGTTATATGTTGGCTTTTCAGATCTGTTTATGCACGTGCATAGCGTTTCAGACTTGGTTATATTTGCTCAAAAGATCTGAAACGATGTCCATACTTGAATAATTTCAAGTGAAAGAATACGATGCTAGAGAACTCTAGTATAAAACTATACATATATATATATATATATGGTTGTGATTACAATACCATGAAATTTTTTATGTTATTACGAGTGAGATTTCTTATCTTTTGTTGTGAAGGAAACAAAATTCTCCGGCTGCCAACATGAAAAGCTAAATATAATCACTTTACATCTCCAATGGGGCTACAGAAACAGTAAAATAAGACATTTAAAAATAATTACGTCATTTTGTGACGTTTTGTTAATTTTGAAACTGAAATTTGTCACTAAACATTTTCAGTTTCATCCGACAGTGACTAAGCACTGCCTTGCCCATAGTTTTGAAGTTGTAAAAATCATTGTAAAAATGACGTAATTTTATCGAAACTGCCAGGCTAAACTGCTTGAAACTCATATCGTGACGTAACATGCCAAGTAATGGCTTTCCACCAATAGGATTTTAGTAAATTCTATTCAGCAGGACTTAAAAACCCTGAGATTTTACAAAGTGTACAAGAAGTAAAACTAGTCGAATCTATTTGAGATATCTGCGAAACAGTTGTAATAATTATAATTATTTTGATTTGCTATAGGCTATCGTGATAAACGCAGTCGTTGAAAAACAAGCAAAAAAAAGAAACGAGTTTGAAAATGGTACGTCGGTTTGCCCTGGAAATTGTTATAGCTCTGTGCTGTTGTGTCAAGGTACAGAGTGTCATTTATCCCACAGTACAGTGGAGCCCCAACAATCCAAAGTAAGTAGGTCATTTTAAGAGTTGTTGTACCGATACTTACAAAAACCCACAGCTTAAGTAAAACACTTCTCATTAAGAGGTTTAAGAAACAAAGACCGAGGCAACAAGGAACAACGTGTAGGACTGAAGAGAGGAAGTAGGACAAAAACACATTGATAAAAACGTCTTTAATTGTACCTATAGTTAAGAAAAAGAGATATTCAGTGTGCTATTCACTTGGGTATCCGGCGTTCGCAACAAATTTTAAAAGCATCTTACTTGTTGTTATTACGAACGGTTTTCATTTCTTTGATCAATCAGTATTTGATGCCATTTTCTGTTATTGAACTTTCATAAAACACACCATATAGTTTTCAACTTTTCACTTTGAACTTTGTTTTAAAGCTAAACACAAGATTTCGATGCTTACGCAATTTCTCGTTAGATATAAATAGTCGACAGACAAAACACAGGTATATTGTTATATTCCTAATACTTCAGGCTTATTTACAATCATGTAAATGATATTTTACATTCTGTTCCTACAAAATAAGTTTTACCGTTCTTGAAAGAAATGCAGCTGAAGAGACGAGTGTGGTTATTTTCGTTAAAAAGTGTTTAGTCAACGGCTGAAAGGAAAAGATGGGTTTAAAAATAAGAAAATTGTCATTAAGAATCTTTTATCTTAACTTTATTACAACAATTAGACATAGATCTCCTTAATTGACCTTTTTTTTCTCTTAATGTCAGTTCTATTTCTGCACATATCGAGCGATTGTATTTTAAGCAGAGTTATTTTTAACAAGCTTAAAATATTTTGCACAATTTTGAACACATCGCGCATCGATTCAATGAAAAAGAAAAAGTCACTTGTGACATGTTTCAGTGCAATAAGAAGGAAATCACTCTCATATGCATGGCAATATCATGATGGCCAACTCTTTGTATTGCTACAAGTAACAACTCATGTTATATAGTTTCTTTTCGGCATTGTTAAGAACACAATCACCAAGACCTTGACTGAGTCAATAAAACATGGCTTTCTTTTTCCACAAAAGTAGTGGCTGGCTTAAGATTTTAGTGAATAAAATCTTAAAATGGTTTCAAAATCATTTAAAATGCCCGAGGGAGTTCATTCCTTACTTTATCAAACCATTCTTAATGGTAGACATAAGTTTTGACATTTTTCTTGACAAAGATTTTATCAGAAGCATCTTGTGTACCAAATTGACTTTCAAGCGTCGTCATGCAACAAAGTTAGCGTTGTTCCGGTTTTACTAGCACGCAATGACACTGTTTGGATTTTATAAAGAGTAAAAACACTTTCCCACATATGGCCATTAACATTTTCTTATCTTATCTTATTAGCTTATATTAGGCTCTAGAGAAAGCTCTGAATAAAATATCTTATGTTTATATATTTCCAATCAGTTTTGTTCTTTATTGAATGAGTCGGCTTCATCGGGAATTTAAGCGCGGTGTAAGACCGTTATGACAACGAACTACTGTATGCTTTGTCAAAATAAAGTGCAATAAGACGCAAAAGCAGCAACAACTAACAATTTCAACGTTTACAAGCCATTTAAAACACCACTAATATTTCAGCTTCAATTAAAAATATTTACATTAAGAAGCTTATTTTTGTTCTAAATATGAATTATTACATTTATTCACTCTGTACGAAAAAATTAGTAAAATTAAGTTTCGGTATTTTCTTAATTCTTCGATTATTATAGCGAAAGAATTGCTTTTCGGTTGAGAACTAGATTACAAATAAATATTAGTGAAAACAATAAAAAATAAGTTAATGGTAGATTTAAACGCCTTATTCCTCTTGCTTCCAAAAATTAGAACATATTGTGGAAAATTTAATATTCGATATTTTGGTTCAAAAAATTCAAACGAGACTGATGAACAATTAAAAACTTTAAGTTTTCGTTGCTTTAAACGGCAAACTAAAGAATGTTCTCTTGATAAATATACATAAGTTATAGTAAATAGTATTTGACTTAAATGTCTCTTAAAGATTTTTTTTTGCCATAAATTAATATTTCCTTTTTTCCTTACGTGGCTTTTTTTTTGGTTTTGTTTTGTTTTTGATCCACTTTCCTCATACATAATTATTTAATTACTCAAAATGGAACGGCCACCTGACTAGATTAACTTTTTTTATAGTTATTTCGGGTGTTTGAGCACTATAATTCTGTTTTAATTTCATTCAACATTGAAATGAATTGTATTCTACTGTATAATGTGTAGATTGTAGAAAAAACAAGTTTGGTATTGCTGTTGATGCCAAGTCAAAGTTATACAAATCTTTTATTCTTTCACATCTTAGTTATTGTGCTATTGTGTGGTTTCTTTTGTTTAAAACGTTATTCAAAGAAACTAGAAAAATTAAGTGAAAGAGTGTTAAGAAAAACTTACCAAGATAGGGAAAGTGATTGTAATTAACATTATGAACTTAATGACTGCTCACGAGGGAAACATCTGTTTTGTTTTCCGAGAAACTCAATGTTTCGAGATTCGAGGGAAACAAAACAGATGTTTTCCGAAGGAGCAGTAGTTAAGTGTTTTGTTATAAATCATAAACAAAACAAACCACAATTATTAAATCAAAACAATTTATTACAAGAATGAGAGAGGAGATACAAACGAACGGCAGTCCTTGTGGCGTCAGTTTGAGTGTTTATGGAGTTTTTCTCTACAAGGAGTTCTTCAATTTCTCTTCTGTAAGATGAATAAAATGTTGCTTTGGGGGCTCTCTTTTTTGGTTTTGAATGAAAACAGTCAAAATTGCTAAAACAAACTTTTAGTACGCGCGGCCACCAACTTTCCCGCTGAATTTTTCCGCTTCAAACATGACAGCGTGACAGCAATGTTCACCTTTCTCAGAATCCTCGTTGTTCCTTATAGTGCAGTCTTTTGTAGGTGTAGTACCCAGTTTCCCAACCCAGTAGCATAATTTTCTTGTTATTCCACTTGGGGCGCCAACAATTATAGGTATTACCTGAGCACTTTGCAAATTCCACAATCTCATAATCTCTCTCTTCAGGTCCTGGTATTTTCAATCTTTTCATTCTCTTTTATATTAAGTCTTGAATCTCCGGGGATAGCGATGTCAACAATAAAGCAGTTCTTGTTTTCCTTATTGGTGATTACGATGTCAGGCCTTCTAGCTTCAATAACATGGTCACATTGGATACAGACATCCCACAAGACCTTGATTCTTTCGATCTCCACTACACTCCTAGGTGTATGCTTATCCCACTTTTCGCACCGCTCCAATCCATATTTCTCACACAGTTTCCAGTGGATTGCCTTCGCAGCATTCAGTGTAGTAAAAAGGTTGTCTCAATTACGAATCACGCGCTAAATGTTTATAATTTCACGTTTCATCACGTTTAACAAGTTGGTCTTAACCGTCATCATGTTAGCAGTAATATTAACACGTCACAAGCATTATTTTTGCAGTTTTCACAAATCACGCGGCGATTTTTAGGCAAATTGCAGATCATGCAAAACTTCTTCACTATCATGAACATTGTCATGTCTTCGTTTGTATTCCTCCTGAGCTAATTTCTTACACCCACTCACAAAGTGATCGACATTCTCAACCTTCTCATCACACAATCAACACAAAGGGGGACTCCGCCGTCTTATCAATATGAAGTTTAACGCTGTATATGATGTTTACGCATTTAATGCGTCTTGTATTTTTTTCATTGATAACTGACAGAGCTGTGCTACTCTGCAAACAGAGCCATTGTTTCTCCCTCATTAATAAGGAAACGCAGTGATTGCCTATGTAAAATATGGTTTTGACTTCACTCAACAGGTTCGCCACAAACTACACGTTGTTCGTTAAGACATATTCCAAGATCACATTAGTTTGTCCTAATCCTACAACCGTGTTAACAGAACAAGAACGGAGCCAGTCAAAAGAGAATATGTACGAGAACATCTTGCTGGTCGATAAACAAGGATATGAAACGTGTACATATAACGATAGCAATAAGTTTCATCGCAGATTGAAGAAATGTGACAGTCCCTTAACATTGGATTACTACGATATCGTGTTTACAGTCTACAGTCCAGAACCAAATGGCTTAACGTTTAAAACAGGCAAAGAATATTATCTAATAAGTAAGTTCAGCGATGTCTTTTAGTTTTTCTCTTGTAAGTTATGTTGTTTTCTACCGTTGCCAATTTAAAAACGGCCAACTCCTATTACTATGTTTATGACTCGAACAGACTGATTTCATCAAGAGTAGTTTGCTCATACAGCACATAACGCTAGAATCACTTCCCTAATCTTCGCATTAAGTCACGGTAAAATTTCCGTATTGGGGTGTACTATTGTTAAGTCATACAAACAAAACCTTACCCAGACCCTAACTTCTATAGTAAAATACGCGATGAAACTGCATGCATAAATAAGTACACCCCAGTACGGAAATTATCCCTTAAGTACTCCAAACTACAAACTACAACAATCTTGCCAAACTACAACAATCTTGCCAAAGTTTAAAAAAATCTAGGTTTTTCTTCGAGGCCGTTTACTGTATATTAAACAATCGTAAGAAACATTGGTTTAATGTCACCTTTCAATAAACTTCGTTCTTAATTATTAGGTTAGCCTTTTTTACAACCTGTGAATTTTTTTTTAATTCGTCTTTATTTACCTTCTCCAGTCACAAATTCGCCATCATTTAAACTTGTTTTTGGTGTCAGCTTTTCCCTGAGGAACTCCTTAAACTTTTGAACCCCTGACAAAAACTTTGGGTTAATTTGACCTTGTACGTGTTCAGCATTCAACATTTGAATTACATCGTCATCAAATGACGGCGGAGGAAGCTGGAAAGCGTCGAAACCTTTGAAAAGGTCCAAAATATTCTCGGCAACATTTCTTGCTTTCACATTCGAATCAAGGGTAGAGTTGAAGACCTGCGTGTACATTATAAGAAATAGATTGTCTTTTAATTCTACTGAAATGTATGACCTCGCAGTGGCAGCAAATAATATTGTTTGATGTACATTTTGCTTTATTTATTCAGCATGTTAAAAGTTTCTTTGCCTCTGCGTTATCTAATTTTTTCCGCTCTGTGTGTCTATTATTACCTGTTGAAGGGGGGCTTACAGGGGAATCCCTGGCACGGATCACGTGAAAGAAAAATAACCAATCACGGATCACGGGCTTTTTATCTGTTTTATATATTCAAAGTGCTTGGAAATTGGAGGTGTCACAAATCACGTGAAATAGGAAGCTCGACGAAGACAGTCACGAATAACGTGTGTTTATTTGTTTTTTTTTCACGTGTCACGTTTAATCCATACAATACGGATCACGAAGAATAATTTACTAAAATTACGCTTCACGATTAATAAAAATTCCCAATCACGCATCACGATAAAACCCCTGTACACCCCACTGTTGAAGAATGGTAATGCGAGTCTGTTGAAATATTATGCAGAAGTCCGTCCAAACAGTTACTTTTCAGGTTGTGAGATCAGTCATTGCAATTCTTTTTGACAAAATTATTATCTTTGACTGATTGCGATCTTCTGATCCAATCTTGGTAGATGTACTGATCATACACGGTTCAGCACTGGTTTTAAACCAATATTATAATAATATATTATATTATAACAATATAACAATTAAAATATTATT
>JANCMA020185088.1:0-13525 GCA_024336925.2 Zoanthus solanderi | reverse complement strand
GCTAAAAATACGGACCAATTAGCCTTCCAAGAGTGCTCAACAACTACGAGTAGTGTTGGAGCTTTATCATTGAAATAATAAATAGACAAGTACTTTACGGTCTACAAATTTGTTTCGGTTGAATTCAATTACAAATAAAAGCAGTAGTTTTTTTAGCCATAAATCATGTGACTAGTAACAAATCAGCATAAACAGTTTGCAGTGGTGTTGGTGAGCCAACAAATGGTCACTGCAGTAATAGATTACATTGCCAACCATTTACTTGACAATTGGAAACTTAACATTTAGGTTGAATTGTTTCACAATAGCAACAGCATATGCCTACAAAAAAAGGCCTAAAATATCTAAAAAATTTTTATTAAAAAAATGGGTACATCAAAGCTACATCTGTAAAAGTACCATTGTGGTAACAAACATGAACAAAAAAAACAACCCTCAATCTAATTTTCTTTCTCTACTGAACTCGACCAAAACCAAGAACATTGTGCGAGGGAGGGGCTTGGTGCCATAATAATGGCTGTGGCTGACCAATCCAACAAGGGTAAGACTGCAGCAAATAGGCACTGGTATGACTCTTGAGCAGGTTTCAAGGTAATTGCTTCAAGTTTATTCAGCTCAAACTTCTTCCAAATCCCAGCTATCCAGTTCTGACTGCATCCACGAGAACCAAACTTTTAACTTTTCCAGGCAGCCTCAAGTGAAAGGGCCTCAAGGTTTCAATGTCTAGATCAACGCTTCTCAGCACATTTTCAAGACAGTCCATTCAAGTGCTTCTTTACCCCACATTGCAAGTAGTCTACCTCTACCAATAACAAAACTTTGCAAGGAACCATGTCTGGAAAAGTGGCCACCTCTTTTAAGATAGGCAGTGTGTAAATGCTTGGGAAACAAGCTAAAGGGAGTAACCTTGCTGCCAACTGGCAGTTGCCAGTTTCAGTGGAATAGGTAGGTAAAAGCAATGATGTATTAACACTTTTTGGCAATAAAAACCCTTACCCTCTACTCTGAATTTAGTTTTTGAGTTTTCATTATCATAACAATAATGGAGCTGAAATTTAAACCATCGGCCCTTGAGAAACTGTGCATCAAACCGCTCAAACACTTCTAACTTAAGGTTGCAATTAGTATAAATCAAAATGAGGTCTATCCTTGCAGTTTTCAGATAAAGATGAATTGCTTGGTTATAATCTTTCCTTTACTGATCTCAGCAAAGTTGCTTCCAGAGAATAAGCTGGGTATCACATGGTCAAAAAACAATCAAGACATCAGTGTGTTTAATCCTTTATTTCATCACCATTTTTGTTTAATGTCTACTTTGCCATCTAGGATGGGGTTGGAAGGGCTACGACTGCTTTCCACATCCGTCGATCCTGTGCCACATGCTCCTCCACTCACTCCTCAACAAGTTCGTATCCTCTATCACACTTGCTCAACTTTTTTCTAAACCTTACCACAGGCCGTCACCCATCAACTCACACCTCCCCAAAACAACCCCCTCTGCCTTTTTTAATGTCCAAACCATCTCTGCCTTTAACTCCACACTTCCACCTCACTGCTAGACCTCCCATCTTGCCACCCAACTCTCGCAATGTATCTAGCAACCTGCAATTTCATCTGTGTAAAACATCCATCAGTCTGCTTGGCAATGCCCATACAGTAAGCAAGCTTCATACACCCTTCCCCTAGTCCTCAGTCCTATGCTGCGGTTCACCAATAAACTGGCTATTTCTCACCATCTTTTCTATGCAGCTGTTGCATTACTCATACTGCTCTCTCCACTCCAGCTTCACAGTCAAGCACATCTCCCAAGTAGCAAAACTGTTCTACTCTTACACACCCACATTAACTACCAACCCAGGACCATAGTCATTTATATCGCCATCACTGCTCTCCCACTCTCTTGCACATCTTGGACATTTAAAGTTCTGCATCCTCAAAGCTTTCTTAGACCCGAGTATCATTTGTGACACCATCTATTACATTCAGTACAGTTTGCTGCCACCCTTCTTCCACATCCACTATAGCCTTATTTCCTGTCAACATTGATTCTAACTTTTCTGTATTCATTTTCAGTCGCCTCTGCTCTATCCCTATTTTTCACCTATTAAACATGTCAGTCGCTTCTTCCTTTGGTTCTGCTGTCAATACCAATTTATCATAAAGCTGCTCCCACGGGCCATCTCCTCTTGCCAACTTAGTAGCCTCCTCCATTACCGTGATAAGGGTAGTGGGCTAGGGACTGATCCCTGGTGTAATTCTACTCTTATGTCAAAAGCCTCTTGATCTTGATTTCACATATAGACAGATGGCTGCAGTCACAAGCCTTTCTGGCTTGGTTGAATGCTTGTTCCAGGTCCAGACATGATACAGTTCAATCCTCTATTTAACAGCATAAATTTCCTCAGTTCCCAAGAGCCATCAAAGTGTGGGCAATTTGGCAGTCTCCAGTCACAACACTTAAAGCTTGGCATTAAGTTTGCTCAATTTAGTAGGTCAAGAGTTCAGCATAATGACTTCTTTCATTTATCAACAAAGATCAGATCACACACAAGTAACCAAGCAATCTATTTGGCCTAATAGTTATGCGATGCTTTTCCACTTGGCAGCCCTTAAAATTGATTTTACTATTACTTTTGTCCATAAATTTTGTTAAATCTGACCTATAGGGGTTCTAAAACAAGCTCTGAAAGCACCCTTTAACTTTGCCATACAATCTGTCTCTTCAACAAGCTAAATAACAGCAATAAACTTAAAGTTATCCAAAAACTTGAAAACTTCATTCCCAGACATGAGAACAGGCAAAAACAATTTCTGCAAAAGTGGACACACCTTCTCAAGGTTTGCATGTGATGAAACCAGTTGTATTTTGAATTGTCACAAAAAAAATTTTACCATTCTCAATGAAAAGGAGTATGCATTTGTCATTTTTTAAACCATGTGTAACCAAATAAAAAAATTCAGATCATTAAATGAGAATCTTATCTTAAATGAAAGGAAAAAATCATTTTACCAACATCTTTGGTAAGTGATTATTTTTAGATATTCTTCCATTTCTCAGCGAGGTTCCTCCAAAGCACTGTTTTTGCATTGTGCATCCTGTCAACATTTTACCAAAATACAGTTCTCCCAAGATTTATTAATACTGCCAAGCTTCACTTCTTGCAGTAAAATATCCTTGCCACAGCCCAGTTCCTTCTGTGTCTGCTAAAACTCATCATCATGAGCAACTTGAGAAAAGCAATCACCATAGGCATAACGATCTGCCAGAATCTGCATCCACTTTGCAATCATCAATTTAGAGTCTCGACTTGTAGCTTTAACCTTTTTTCTCTCCTGCTTAAGAACTTCATCCTTTGCATAATTAAGTTACCAGTTACTGGTGCAGCAATCAAACCGAATCAATTGTTCATTTACAACTTTTTTACAGAGTAATAATCCAGAATACTAAAAATTTCCCATCCCAAAATTTTTTCCACCCGACCCACATTAACCAATAGAAACAAAATAAACCCATCTTTACCACTGCCCAAAAATTCTTCTTAGATAACTATTGTATTTTTAACTGAGAGATTGATAAAAGTGAACACTTGAGCTCGAGCTATTTTTTGTACAAAAATTCCCCTCCCCTTTGATAAACACTTTATCAGGTTGTATCAATGATCTTTGCTCTGCATTTGACAGGTAGATTACCTTTGCTTTCAATACGTTCATAAGGCAATTTTAGACTATGCCAGTCAAGTATTACAGGGGTGTGTGGTTCATTACGCACTTCTCCACTAAGAAAAAAAGGATTCCTTGCGAATGGGAAGGGTCTGGGATTCTACTGGGTTCTGTGTTAACTCCCAACGCAACTATAGACCTTGCTTACGCTTTGTTACTGCTGACTAAGAGTAACAATTAACTCATTTCAAACAAGTGAACACATTTATTGAGTTGAAGCATATTGAATTTGCATTTACAACGACCAAAAATTGTTACCTTGAAGTAGCCATGTTCATCCGAGTTCGAAAAGACCGACTTTTATAGGTTGCACTAGAGCACCGAGTCTTTGAACTTAACGAAACACAATAAAAAAAAATTGAAAGTCTCTTGTGCTCTAGTTTTCCTGTTACCACCTATTATCCAACTTCTTATTGACCTTTCCTCGTCCTGCTGTTTGGATTTAACATTTTCTTCGTTCATTCCTTGCTCCTTGAACAATGCTGTAAATAAGAATTGATACGACCCTCCCCAACCAATTTTTTCACATTTTACGAAAACCAGAAAGCAAACAAAGTGCGAAGACAAAACAACCGCTATTTTGGTGTAGTTTCGTCTTTCGCTACGGCAACGGTACAAAACAGGAGTTCAAACAATTAACTACAAGAACAAGAGAAGTGTGCGTGTGTGTGCGCGTTGGGAACTTTCAAAATTCTTTGGGCATTCGTTTGTTTTATATGACCACTTACCAGGGGTTTTATCACTAAAACTAAATTTGGAAGTTGATCGAGTTTACCGTATTCTGAAGCTGGATCCAAGCGATTCGTTTCGAGTCAACGATTCACTAGCTGTCATGTTGGGTCTAAAAAGCAACGTCATTGAAATTTCCCCTTCCTGCATTTTCACTGCTATTTCATTCAATGGCTTTCGAAATGCAAAATGAGGGGAAAATTTGAGGGCAGGATACAATTGCGAGTCTTTTCTCAGTAAATCTTTATACATTTCATCATAAGTGGTAGTAAAAGAGTAAATATTAGGTCGATCAGGTCCTGGTCCTGGCAGTTTCACAACCGTTCCCGAGCCAAACGACTTCACGTTGAAATCGCGTTTGCTGTGGACAAAGAAAAGAAAACAGAACACTTTTGAAACCCAAATTTTCTCGGACTGTCCGAAAACTGTTGAGGTATAATAAATATCAACAGCATGGGTAGCGCTGAGCGCTTTTTCATCCATTTTTCGTCAAAAATTTTACCTTAAAAAGTTATGTGCTTCCATACTTCGGTTTTGATTGCTTGAACAAACGACAGCAATTTTCAACTTCTGGCCCATGTTTGCCAAAAAATGTGGCATTTGTGTTAAACAAAAAGCTACTAAAACTAAAACCTACAATTAATAGAATAGTTTCGTTACGTTTGGAAAGGCAGATGACTTGATCCTCAGGAGATAAACTCAGATATTCTACCAAAAATATTGGTCACAAAACACCACACCTAAACGACAACGAAGAAAACGACAATGAAATTTACTTTCAAACTGGACAAACCGGTTTTAGACTGGTTGTATGACGTCAAAATTCCTTTCTCTTTACGTCAAAGTTATACGGGACTTTTTACACAACCTCGTACCCAGGCTCATTTACGGAGAAAGACTGGGAAGAAGAAAACAAAATGGCAGACAAAATGAACGATATCAAGGTATTTCTTATAGCTATTTCTGAACATTCAGATATCTATTATATCCGTTTTTAGTACAAAGCTTTCAAGTTTGACGTTTTTCAAAGATTGAATTTTTTTTATTTGGCTTGTGTTGGAGGCGACATCAATTCCTTGCGGATTCCGTGGATTGCTTTCTGGAAAATTCTTGAAATTTTATTTGCTGTACAGTGTTCTCTCATATCCCAAATAAACGCGGCGCCAAAGTACTGGTTTACTTAACATTAAGAAAAAACATCAGAACTAATGGCGCCAAACGGCGCTCAGTCTCTTTACTAAAGTGATTGATTTAAACGCGCATTTATTTTTAAGGAACGACGAATTCGCAGGAATAAAGTACCAACAGTTGCGGGGTATTTTTTTTTCTCAAAATTAATAATTAGGGACTTTGGAATAAAGAAATGCCTTGGTAGAAAATTTTTCGAAAGTTAATAATCAGGGAGAAGGGGATGATTATTCAAGACCTGAGAGTAAGGGCTCTAATTTTGTAAAATTTCCACCATATTGGCTAAAGTTGTTGGTTTCAGGGTGAGAGCATAAATGCTTAATTCTTACAGGTTACATGGCCTGCTCAAGTCTGCAATGTAACAAAATAAATGTCAGATGCATGCTATCCGCCATGCTCTTATGGAAAGTCTAACATAATTTGTTTATTGACCAAAAAGGTTTTTAGTAGATTAGATCTCCTTCTGGTACCATGAAAATGTTATGTTTAAGACTTAAGTCTGAACTTTAATTTGTGCTTGTTTTGGACAATCAGCCATGAGTTTTGGCACACCATCATTCATTCATCATTTTCAACATCTAGGATGGGGTTGGACAGGTGGTGACTGCTTTCCACATCCATTGGTCCTGTGCTTCAAGCTCCTCCACTCCCAGCAAGAAGAGCTCCCATTGGTCTTTATTTTGTTTTTTGCAAATTTAAAGCCTTTAAAATAGAATTTCTTTTTGAGGTCTTAAAAGGCATTATATTTGTAATACAAATGAAAATGAGTTTTTCTTGCAGCCAAATCTTTCTGCATATGGAAGCAATTTTTCCCCTTTTTTCTAGGCACTCCAACTGGTTGTTGCCCCCCAACTCTCACGTCACTCAACACACACCCCTCTGCCCTTTTCACATGTCCAAACCATCTCAGTCAGTAAACCCTATAAACTGTCAGTAGTATTTCTGTTCTCATGTAAACTTGCCCTTAACAGGAAGTCCTGGATGAGAAGAGTGAAAGAAGGAAGGAACTTGAAACATGGTTAAACAAAATAATGAAAATTGAAATATCTGATGGAAGAACTTTAATAGGCCTATTCCTTTGCACTGATCGAGACAGGAATATTATCCTGGGCTCTTGCCAAGAATATGTTGGAACACCAGGTAGGAACAGTTACATAATAACAAAGCAAAATAAATTTACAAATTTAATGTGATTTAAGTTTTTTCAGTGGTCAAATAAATCTCTTTTGAGTTATTATTAAAGAACTTTATAAAATGATCCAAAACTTGTTCAAATTTTCCTGCATCCCCAATCTTGCATCCTGAAGTGACACTGTAGTAGTTATGAAATACATAGAAAACTTCAATTCTTTTTTTCTAAAAAAATAATTAGCTTTCCACTCATTTTACCTCTTTAGGTAGAATGTAGATCTGTAAAGAAGAGTATTGTCTGCAGTTTCCCCATGATACATTTTGATGGGGGATTCTAGCTTAAACCAAAATACTTTTAATGTTATGAATGGGATGCTGCGTCGGTGTTTCAACAGAAGCAGTTATTGGTCAGGATCATGTTATAAGTTAAACACTGTCAGTAGTGAAAAGAAACTTTTAAAAAATGTCGTTTCAGACTGTATGCCTTCATTGCAGTGAATGTCATCATCATCATCAATCCAATTTTGATATGGGTTTATCCCCGTAATGGGCCAGATTTACCCCACTCTGACAGCAGTCTCTCCAACTCCCACTCTCCATCTCACTCGATTTATGGCATCCTCTTTCTCCAAACCAACACTTGCTCTCTTTCTCCACTTGTGTCTTCCACATCTTCTTTGGTTGTCCTCGCTTCCTCTTGCCCTTCACTTCAAACTCCAACACTTTTCTCAAAACATGCCCACCATTCCTCCTCAACACATGCCCATACCATCTCACTTCATTCGCCTTTGCCATCTGAACCACTGTTTCCTTCAATCCCAACATCTCCTATTAGCCTAGCTAAATGGATTTCAACATTTGTGTTAGTATTAAACAAAAGTTTTTTCAAATCATAACAAACCTGGCTTTCTATATAAAATATTTTAAAACAGTTACCTGTCTTAAACATGGATTATCTGCAAACAAAGGAGTCTGCAATACTTCATCGGTGATCACTCCTCCATCATTTGTACCCAGCTGCTGAAACCGCAACCACAGTCGTTCAACTTCGGCCACTGGAACTGAGATATTATGAAATTTTCTGCTAAGTGACAACCCATTTAATAAATTTAAAAATCAAATTAAAATAAATAAAAAAACAGTTGTTAGGTACATAAAAGTTCTTAAGCTTATGTATTAGTTCCCTCTTAAATAACTTTTTTAACCATTGATGAGGGGCAAATGGACTAATGAGGGACAAGTGGGAGTGACAGTGAAATAAACTTATTCATCATCATCAATCCAATTTTGATCCGGGCTTATCCCTGTAAATGGGGGTGGCTGGATTTACCCCACTCTAACAGCAATCTCTCCATCTCGCTCGACTCAAGGCATCCTCCTTCTCCAAAACAACACTCTTCACAGTTCTCCTTCTTCACTTGCATCTTCCACGTCTTCTTTGGTCGTCCTCGCTTCCTCTTTCCCTTCACTACAAACTCCAACACTTTTCTCAAAACATGCCCATCATCCCTCCTTAACTCATGCCCGTACCATCTCACTCCATTCGCCTTTGCCATCTGAATCACTATTTCCTTCAATCCAACATCTTCATTAGGTCCTCTGTCCTCTTTTTCTCCATCAGTTATTGAAGATATAAATAACCTAGACAAAACTTTTAAATTCAGACAAAGGGAGAGTATTATTTTTAGCAATAGGGTGTTAAAGAGAGGGGAGATAATTACATAGATTAAATTGCACAATATATAGGGAAGCAATACACTATAATGTAAATTGGAGGGTACAAATAAAGTTGTTGTTGTTGTTGTTGTTGTTGTAGCAAATAATTAGTAAAAAGACATATATGGAATGATCATGAGTAACCAATGTTACTGAAGATTGTGCTATGTTGATTTAAACAATGCAGTATGGCTAGGTTCACTGTGCACACAATAGGGAAAAATTCAAGTTTTAAACCCTTATCTAATATAGATCTATTTTACAAAAGGTATAGCCATTTTAAGATTTTTTCGGTCTTCATTCAAACAAGCTAGACTTGCCTTATTCTTGAATCCAAACAAGGCAAGTATATATGGCAAATTTTAATACAGACAAAAGAATGGCCACCATTTATGTTTAGAACTCTATATTGTAGTCTGATGCTTAAAATTCATCTACACTAGCTACCAGGCTACCCTGACAGCTAGCTTCAAGTTTTATTATTTTATGAAGTCAAATACAGAAATGCCTTTTATGCAGCTAGGGTAACTGCAAAGGTTACAAAATGAAGAAATTTAATGTCTATGATGGAATAATTTCCAAATTGGGGTTTATTGGGTCCTGTTGGGTTAGGTGATACTTAAATATTAAGTAAAAAAAGAGAAGATATTTATGCATAAATTGTATGCATAATTAAGTACTTTTCAGTACAGAAATTGTACTGTCTATGATTAACAAAATTTGACAAATGTGTATCAATTGACTATCGTTTATATACATTCATAAAATCATAAGAGAAAAAAGTTGTGTATATCAATAAAAAGAAGTTAGAAATATATAAGAAATCAATGTCAAAATTGACAACTTTGGTTAATTAATGTTTTTTTAAAAAGAAAAGCACAGCCATACTTAAGTTCTTTGTCCTAATTAAATATCAAAAAATTATATTCATGTATAATTTCATAATAATCAACTACCAACAGTGTTTGCTAACTATCTTATCAACACTGATCACCATATATGATACATAGTTATGAAACAAAGCTCTCCAAAAACCATGCTTACGCACTTCCAAAAGCTAATACTAATTTCGGTATCTACAATGTAAAATATACTGGAGCAAAACTATGGAACTCACTTGATATAGAAATAAAAATCCTCGCCATAAAATCATTTAAAACAACTTTCAAACAAAGATGATTGTCAACTTATAAAATTAATCATTATAAACAGTAATTATATTTTTTCATGTTTCAGATCATCATTTATTATATCTTTTCATTTATTATAATTGTTATAATTATAAATGGACGTAAAACCGTATATATGATGATTACTATTATTGTTGTAATTTAGTACAATTTACTATTATTATTATTATTATTATCATTATTATTGTTGTAATTTAATTAATTCAGTTCTCTGTAATTAACCAATTGAAAACTTTGTAAACAAAAATTGAAGGGTCTAGTGCAAAAATGGTGTAAGTGACTTTTGATGAAGTTCTCAACTCTCACTAGATAATCCCTATGATCTCTTCATAACTTTTCGGAGAATTTAGCATTCCATACAAAGTCACACTGTTTTTTGCAAAATACAAAAATGATATATGTAAAATTTGATATCAAGTTCTTATCTCTCCCTACATTATTCTTATTATCTCTTCATAACTCTTGGGAGAATTTAGCATTTCATACAAAGTCACTTACATTGTTTTTGCACCAGACCCTTTAATTAGTGGAATGGTTTATGACTGAGACCTCTCTGCATACTGGGGCAAACTTAACTATGCATAAAAATCTCACCTATTGTCTAATTATTTATTAATTCTTTCCCTGACCCAACAGGATCCAATACACTCCAATGTAGAAATTATCCCAATATTTTCACTGAAAAGACTTCACTCTCAGGAATGTTTCCTAAAATCAGTTTTTATTTTTGTCAAGGAGTTTCCCTGTTCCTTTAAAGCCTGCAGAGGGGACATTTTGTGAATATTTAAAAAGAACTGATAAAACATGTTCTCCATGCCTTCATAGCCTGGTGAAAACCGAGGCAACGTTTGGGAGAATTTCAGAGCAGATCAGTGAAAACCCAAGATGCAGTCGAGGGTTTTCATCTGCTTGATAACTGTCACAAACTTTGCCAAGGTTTTCACCAGGCTATGAAGGCACGGAGAACATGTCTTATTACTTTTATAAAGTTATTATTTTCGGTCTTAACAAAGAGAAAGACTATAATTATATATCGTGTATATGTACACTTTCTTTCATGAAACTGTAAATTCTCACAACTTGGAGACAGAGCCAACCATATTGTTCACTTCATTTTGAAGCTTTTCATGCTTGTAGAGCAATCAAAATGCATCTGTATACTATCCATATTATTTAATTATAAACAGTTTTTAAATTCCACAACCAAGGGGCAGAAGTGTTGGTCAAATGGGTTCAAGCATCACCACCCAAAAGTATTCACTGTCAGGAATAATTCCTAAAATTCAGTTTTTACTCTTTTTCTAGGAATTCCAATGTTGCTGGCTATGACCTTGATGCCTCTTACAGCAAGTCAAGCTTGTCGTTCAGAACCATTTTGGTTTTCACTGCATTATTTTGCTTGTTTTGCCCCATTCTTTGCAAGTTCACTGTATCACTTATTTATGTGCCACAGAGCAGGATATGTGACTTATAAAAATCTTTTAACATTTGATGTTTGTGGAGTTTGGGCTGTCAATGCATTCGGTGGTCTGTGTGGAATCCGAGCAACACTGTTTTGCTTCCCCAAATTTAGGATATTATCATTGCTGTTCTATATGATATTATCTTTGTATGCATTATACTCTGTGCTGTCGGCAAGAACTCCTAAGGAACGTTTTATGCCATTGATGTTATTTGGTTTAATGAGGTACTTTTTTCTAGCAGTTCGACTATTGTTATGGTATTATGAATATGGCTGTGGTAGTGCTGAAGCTGTACCATATTATGTTGCCATGGATATTTTAGCTGGTGTTGGTGGTCTGCTAAATGTGAACCGCTTTCCAGAGAGGCTATTCCCTGGTACCTTTGACATTGTTGGCAATGGTCATCAAATTATGCACATTTTGACCTTAATGGGTGTTGGCTGTCTACATTTTGGAGCAGTAAAGGATTTTGATTGGATGGGAGAGTTTAGCTGTGCCAAACAATTAGGCTGATTAATTGAAGAATTAAAGGATAAATAATTGAAAATATATTATTTATTAAGTAACTATAGTGAATGCATATAATGCTTGTGGAATGTGGCTTAAATGATAAACTTTTATTATAGATAGTACATAAATATGTAAATATCTGAAGCCCATAAAATGTGCTCTAAGGTCATGTTGATAGCAGGGGTAACCCCTTAAACATGCCATAATAATAGTGGGCCTAAATCAGAGATCGTGTTAACACAGAAATTGTGCATTTTTATGCAAACAAAATCCAAAAAATGCATCATCAAAATTTTAAGGTGTCATGTGTTAGCTTAGGCAGGAAAGAAGGTCGTACAAATATTCAAATCTTGCCAGAACCGGGGATCGAACTGGGGACCTTCATTTTTTTTCTTGACCTCCGCAGCGCTTATTAGGACACCCTGTTTATTGTTTCTGAGTAATTATCTAAGCCCTCTGCCACAAAAGTGTTAAAACAACAGAAATCTGTATAGTTCATATGTCTTCGAAACTTTCACTGGAAAATGGAATTGTGTTCTTTATTGACAAAAACAATGCAATTTGTATTCTCATTTTTAAATCAAAAATGTTCAATCTAATATGATTGCCAAACTGGGATGTTTTTCTGGCCATTGTCACATTGCACCTGACCAGCTTGGCCTAGCATAGATATTCCAAATTTGAACGATCCTTTGTGCTCAACTTTGAAACGTTTGCCCCTTCTCTTCCTAGAAATTTTGACCCCCAATTATCCTCCCCCCCGACCTGTTTATTGAATTTTCCTAGAAATTCTGACCTCCCCATTTATCGGACCTTCCCCCTGTTTTTAAGTTATTAAGAATACATTGAGAGTTATTAAGAATACATTGTATTGGGTAAAGAAAATGTTTTCAAACAAAAAGCTAAAGGTTACTTAACAGTATGACTACAGTAATTTGCCAGTCACTTGTTTTCATAACAATAACAAAAAAAATTTCCTAGGGGAAGGTTACTCACCAAATTTTGGGACCCACCCAAAATGCTTGGGACCCACCCAAAATGCTTGGGACCCACCCAAAATGCTTGGGACCCCAATTTCACCAGACGTGTGTCTGAGGACCCAGATTAAAAAAATTGTAGTGTCATCTTTGTGAGTGCACATATTAGCAATCATGGACAGCTGTTGTGGCTTTTTTAGTCATGTGACGTAGCTAACATATAGGGTCAAGTTCGCTACTAGGACATATGTGGTATCTGAACTTGATATTTATCATTTAAGCCACATCCCACAAGCACTACAGTTTCACTATTATTCAAGTTAGAATAGCAAATAAAGTTCAACTTTTTTAGCTTATTACTGCGCGCGCATGCGCAAGCAATGAATGAGTTTCGTGGGGGTGAAATGTAAACTGAAGTGGTTGTAGAGCGAAATTATGGGCCGTAGACGAAAGTGAAAGTGTCCTGCGAGCGTAGCTCCACGGTAGAACTTTTGACTTTCGTGTGCACGGACCTAGTTTGAGACCCGTACTGACCTTTTTGTTTTATTTTAGTTTTTTTTTACTTTTCTTTTTTTTAACCTAAAATTGTCTATAATGCCTTTTTCTTACTTTGTAATACAATTCCATATTAAAACATTTGGAAAAAAGTTATGATTCAATCATTAGACTGTTTATATTATTGTCCATTACATGAATGAGCAGGCTCTAAGAGCCCTTTGATGAAACTCTAAAACGCTTAGAAATATTTACTTAGGTAACTATATGTACCAATGGATAGACTGCAATTTATTTTGATTTTGAATTTTATTACGTTTTACATGCGAGCGTGGTTGGCGCAGTTGGTAAGATCTCTGCCTTCCGACCACAAGGTCCCCAGTTCGATCCCCGGCTCTGCCGAGAT
>JANCMA020184986.1:0-13527 GCA_024336925.2 Zoanthus solanderi | reverse complement strand
GCAGAGCCGAGGATCGAACTGGGGACCTTGTGGTCGGAAGGCAGAGATCTTACCAACTGCGCCAACCATGCCCGCCCTCTTTTATTAAGAAGAGTGAATATTTGTTTCGTGAACTTGTGACGAGACCCCTTCCCCTCCCTCCCCCCGTTGTATACATTTTAGGCATTGATGGACCCAATCAAATTGACCTGCTCCCAACAGCTGTAGCTTCGTAGCTCAGTTGCTGAATTGGAAAGAGCAATGCCATTCAGTATCGCATACGTCAAGGCTTTGAATCCCGTTACAATTAAGATCTGAGGTTCTCTCACGTTTCTCTTTTGAAATTATTAAGATTTCATGGATAACCGAGCTCGAAAATAGTTCCATAACGTCAAACGTCAAAAACTATAACACAAACTCGACCTGAAAAGTCGGTTGATTGTAAATGATTGAAAGCATAGAATTTACAGCTTATGTTTTATTAAATGAACACTGAAACACCAAATAAATTCAGTGTGTTGTTCTAGTTATTTTGCACATTCCTGATGTATTGTTTGAAGGATTGAACAAAAAGGAAAGACAACAAGACCATAGTCAAAAATCTAACTATGCAAGTGAGTGACACTCGCGGGAGGCAGTTAATTTGATTTGCGAAATACAATGTAAACAGAAGTCAATCTTGTAATAATGGATTTTCTACTGATATAATTTGTATGGGACTCATAATAAAAATGATGAACTGAAGCAAAGACAGAGGTGAAGTTCAACAATGGCATTAAGTCGCCTTTTCAATTATATTTCCTATTACAATATGATGATTGCAAAACCATTTTTATTTGAAAACGCGAATTTAAAAGCCTAGAGAATAACCATTAACAACCTAACAGCAAAACGAAAGATCATTCCAAAACAAAGAAATTGTAAGCTCTTGTGGCAAAGACAGTTAAGCGAATCGTAATGTGATTGTATGAAAATACTTTCATTATAATAGAAAAAATAGTTAACAATTTTTCAAATGTCAACAGAACCCAATATCTGATAATCTCTTTTCTTTGCTAATCTATTCAGTTATTTGTTTTTGCGGCAAAGACTAAAAATTGTTTAAAAGATGTAACTTGTTCCGATAGAACAAAAGTGAATATTTTATCAAAATTCGTCATCCCTGAAAAATTTGGCTGTGGTATAAAAGTAACTGAAAGCTTGACTTGTTTTTATCAGATTTTGCTATTTCCGGTTTGTTCATTAAAATAAAATCATGAATAATGAGTTTGCTTGAGTTATTTATCTGTGCTTGACGTCTAGCAAGAGATTTCCTGCTTCCATTATCTCGTTCAAATGCCATCCTCAAACATTGCTTCATGAGCAAATCTTTTTTATGTTTGTCGCGCCAACCAACACAAACAAGCTAAAAATAGTGCAGGAAAAAACAAGATCATGCCATTTTGTAGTCTTTGCTTAATTATAGATATATTGATTATTGTACTATAAGGAAAACTTTGAACTTTTTGTTTCCTCGAAAATATCTTCTAAATTTTTGTTGGGTAATAAAACAAATTTGGAAAGCTAACGAAGTATCTATTGATTACTGAAGTGATTTTTCAAAAACTCACTTATATATACGGCTGTAGGTCAAACAAACAGGCTTGCGAATGCGATAAAAAAGTAAGTAATTCATTTTTAATATACTGGAAAAAAAACACAAAAAAGTAAATTACTGCCTCAGTACTGGTAGCAAAAGCACAAGTCGAGTACGTGGCACATTCCACAAGATGCGATTTAATCCCGGTTCCTTATTATGATAGAAATTCGCTATTTGCTTGAGTTATCTCGGCACAGCACTCTCTGACACCAATCATTTCCTTCCTGAATCATTTTATGTTTATATTATAAGCGAAAACTAACTCCCTCTAAGTCCTACACTACCCCTAGACTGGATCAATACGTTAGCACACACAAAAGTATTATTTGTGTCTGGCCTAGGTGAGCTCTATTTCCTTTTTTGAATAACAAAAGCAGTCTCTCATCTTGGTCATTCCATGTCAAATCAATGGCCCACGTTTGGCCTACCTTTCGGTCTAGAGTTAAGGAAAAGTTCAGGCTTGTTTAAGATATTTTTCAAACTACTGAGAAATTAAAAGCTCTGAAAGAAGTGTCAAAGACCACTCAAAGTTCACGACCCCTTTTTTGTGGGTCATACTTCAACTCGAGAATTAGAAACTGCCACAATTAATAACTGTCGGACAGAAAGGCCTAAACTTTTTTCATTTGGTAAAATAGTAGTGTGTATTGTTTTTATATTATATCCAGTGATGTGTGTTTATAGATTACGTGCACTACACCGGTGAAGTTCGTATGTCTTCACTGACTGCACGCGTTATGCAAATGATAGACGAGCAAGTTTTGTTTGACATGTATCCGTCACAAGTTTTGTACTTGTTCGTTCTCAATAGCTTTTGATCCAATATGAGTACTTAAAACATACTTGAATCGAAGATAGCGGATCAGTTTATCATGGATAGCATAGAAACATCACCCTTACAAGCTACACTTCTTTTTTTATTACACTTGCTAGTGCCAGTCCCCCTTAATGCTCCTTTTTTGCTTCGAAAACCGTATTTTCAATCGCGTCGTAAAAATCGGGAATAACTTCAAATTCAATTTTGTTGCTTGCATTTGCTTGTATTTGAGATCTACTTTTAAGAAAAAAAAAGTTTGGCCAGGGGTGATAGGCACTTTAATAAGAACCGTGAGGCTCAAATCGCCTGAAACATAAGAACAAATTAAGAAAATCTGAGGCTTGGGAAATGGAAATATCAAACATTTAAAAAATTTGAATAACAAAGGTGAAACACTATCTTTTCACAAACTGGAACACTGAAGATACTGTCTGCCTTAAATCACAAAAAAAAAAAAACAAAAAAAAAAAAAACAGGGCCTGCAAAAGTTCTAAGGGCGTTATAGTTGATTTTCAGCTATTAAAGTATACGGTAGTTAAGAACAAAATAAGAATATTTTGAACCTCAAATTGCTGAAAAAAATAAGAACATTGATCCTGAGCAAAACTTTATTAGTTCTTATTAAAATTTTTAAAAAAAAGTGTAGGGCACAAAACTCGCTCAGTTTCAGAAAATATAAGTTTTCACAATTTTTTGCCGTTAGTACAAAGTCTAAAACCCAAATTTGACAACTAAAATCCTGTAATTTTAAACAAACGGGTCGTCAAAGACATTTGCTTCCCTGTAACCGACGGAAAGGATACTTACACAAATACACACTTTTTTACAAGAATCATACTTTTTTCCCGAACCTCGCGATTCTTAAAATTTTGACATTTTGAGCCTTATATGATTCAGGTCCTCATTTTGTCGAAGCAGTGAAACCTTCGTGGTTCGAGTGATCGAGCCTCGGTATGATTTCTAAAAACGTCTTAAAATTTCCGAAATCTGAGTCTCATGATTCTTATTTAAAAAAAGTGTGTATTCAAATCTTGGCAGAGCTGCGGGTTGAGCCCAGCCCCTTGTGGCTGAAAACAAATCGTGATATGTTGTTGTTTTAGATGTTGACATAATGATATGAAACTAAATTGCGTTTGCTCAAAGGTTTGTTGTGCGTAACACCAAAGTACCAAATTAACTAAAATAGAAAAAATAATATAATTCTTTTATAAGTAGCTAGTTGAAAATATTTGTACCAATCATGGTTCGTCCATTATCTTAGGTTTGTTTTTGTGCATCGCTGTTGTTCATTTGTATTCAAAAACCGCATCGGGCCCGTTCAAAAATCCAATTTTAATATTGTTTAGATACAAAACGTATTAAATATTTAATAACATGTATGTATACACACATTGATAAAATGTTAAAAACAGCGGGCTTCTTGATTAAAAAAAAACAACTGCGACCTCGCATAACCTCGAAAACCCGATTAATTACGGTAACAAATCTTTAAAGAGTTTTAATCAGATTAGTAGAAATAATTTGAGTATCGGAGATGAATGCTTTTTAATCTTTTATAGTTCTGTTTGCAGCTATGTCTTTCCTATTCAAAAAAAAGTCTTGAACCGAATGAAATAGCCAACTGGCTATTTATATAATAGTGGTTAAGTTAAATGTAGTAAATAGAGAAATTTCTCTCGTTTTTAATTGTTTGGATAATAGTTGCGCACTTCATAAAACAACAGGACCTAATAATGTGCAATGCGACATCGCAAGTGCTTATATTATTATAAAACACGTGTCTTTATTTTCAGCAAGTTCATGAAGTTTGTTAATATTTAACGGAAATCGCCAACTGCTTCATGAAAATACAGTAAAACGCAAAACTGAGTCTGATATGTCAGGAAATCTCATTCTGTCCATTAAACTTTTAGTTCATAATCATAATTTTCAAATTTTAAAAATGAAACAAAAGCAATATCTGTCATTATCAAATGTTAGTGGAATTTTCCCCTGTTTACCGATTGGATAATGTTTTAGTCCAAAGAATTTGGAGACAAGAGTACTCCACTAGATAATATCTTCAAAGAGTTCATTTGGAGCTGAGCCAATTTCTTTTTTATTCTTCTGGTTTCCTTGAGATGTATGTCTTTTACGCCATTTTGTTCTTCGGTTTTGAAACCAAACTTTCACCTGATTCTCGGCCATTCCAAGCGAGTATGCAAGGCGAGCTCTCTCCGGACCAGCCAAATATTTTGTTTGTTCAAATGTTTTCTCCAGAGCAAAAATTTGATGTCCGCTGAAAGTTGGTCTGGTATGTTTTCGACTTTTGCTACTGCCGTGTTTGTCTCCTTCGCAGTCACTTGGCATAGGACCTGATCGCAAAAAGATACAAGCAGCAAAGTTATGCATGTTCTTGTTCCGCGGCTTGACACAGCTTGCAAGCAAACTCTGCGTGTCTCCCCGACAACTTCACTCGTAGCTTGCTTACAGGCTGCCCGGACAAAACATTACCACTTCTACTACTTTATTCTATAAAATCTATTCATGGGTGTTTGGCGCGCTTTTGATTACTCAAACTGTTTTTTTGGAAACTGAGTCCATGCAGTATAAAAATTAGGACTCTTCGTTTACATGTACATGAGTTTATGAGTTTGTTTTTTTACTCATTGCACTTTGCCAGTTTGTATGATGCACAGAACTGATGTGTAAAAAAATTACTAAACATAGAAAATGGCAATACAAAGTTTAAACTGTACTTTTAAGTCTTTAAATTGGTTTTCAAGTGCTTCTTAACATTACAAGCAAGAATTCGCCTGCAGTTTGACAAAGTAATTACTGCAAACGGTCTAATTATAGCTGACGATTGCTATTCAGTTGCTAAGATAACAATGTTTCTTTAAAGTATTGTAAACTTTGTATTAACCGAGACAATTAACGTTTAGCTGTATTCCTTTCTACATAAAAAAAAAACAAAACAAAACAAAGATGTGTCTAATGTGTTGAGAAATTACGAAAATAGTAAAAAGACAGATTAATCATTAAGAAAAATATTAATAAACTTGCGGTCACTAACTTTTACACTTTTTATGGCTTTGACTTGTCTCAATATTATACAGCCTGTTTAACAAGGATTTTCTCTTTCGTGTAATTTTAAATCTATTTGAACTTGGTGTTCAATATGACACTTCGCTGTGTTTTTACCATGACTGGGGCCAGTCTTTACACAACTTGTTAATGCTCCTTTTTTAAAATCTTTATCCCGTGTATCCGTTACAACATTTATCCACACGATATAAAGAAATAATTAAATGAACCATACCTGGCAGTCGCTCCTTCCACATTGTATGAACAATTCCATACCACCAGTGTGGAGTGGCTACAGAACCATCGTAAACAGCCGGCGAGAGGCTGTGATGAGGTGAGGTAGAACGATAAACAGGGCTTCGGGGAGGGCTACGTGGAGTAGACCTCGCTTCGGATCTACTTAGAATGTCATCGATGCTGTACGGTGTAAAAGGTTTGTAAGACGCAGATTGCGACCGGGCAATTGGAATGAGTGCGGGTGGTTTATGAGCTGATACGGTTGGGAAAGTTGCATGCGGGAATGCACGAGCCTCTCGCTGTTTCTTTTCAGCCATCGTCTGAAGAGAAAGAGCGGGGCTTGCAAAGAAGTAACACGGTCTCTCCATATAACTAAACGCAATGTATCACTCTGTTTAACTGGGTTAGCTGTATCGCCTTATCACTCCGCCGGCAAGCATGAAGTTCAATTTACACTTGTCTTACAGGGCTGACATGAGCACCCAAGCGTAAAATGTGATTGATAAGTTGTCAGCACAAAAATTAATTTATATAGTAGCTTTCTAATCGATGATAGTGAATAATGGACTGGTTGTATAAGGTAGACCTTTGTTGATTGGTTCTCTTTGACAGGTGTTCTTGATAGGAAGCCAAGTTAATGCTGTATAGTTGATTAGAGTGACATTGCAAAATTGGATACACCGAATGTGAAGCTGTTATTCCTTGAATGTTACAAATCATCAACGTCAAAACATCTATGGAAGACTTAATCTTGAAGTATATCTGTTGAACAATTTATCTGTGCAAATGTACAAATTTAGTGTTCTCTTAAGATAGATTAGCTAACAAACTTTTCTGGCTATTTATAGCACAATTGAAAAGACGCATTACCATATATTGCCGCATTGAAGGTAATTTTCTTTTTTTATGACATAATTGATAGTAATGAACGAACAAGTTGTGTATTTTTCTTTATTACCTCCAGCTTTTGGAACAATAGTCACGCCAAATAACTTTGCAAAAGAACAAAAGGAATCAGACCAGATCTGATCGCGGTGCTAATCTATATATTAAAAACTCAATCCCCGATAATCATAAACAGTCAGTCTTAAACAAACTTGAAATGGCAAAGTAAACCTTTTTTGAGAAAGAAACTACAAAGGAAATCATCTGCCCGCGTTATTGAGAATCATTAAAATTATATAGACCATCAACAGTTCTGATAGGACGAAGGCGGGTGATAAGTTTATTTAAGCCTTCAAGAGTTAGGGGATAATTAAAGGGTTTATCACTCAAAGAGTTCAATATGAACAAAGTTAAACACTCGTGCTATGTTACTGCTTGTCTGTCTTAAACAAAGAAGGAAATTACTTCATTTCACGTTACTGCTACAAGCTGTGCTTTTCTTTATTGAGACAACATAAACGGGAGATTTTGTTTCATTTTAATCATTTTGTAACTTTTTTGTAAACTTACGTTACTTTTAATGTAATTCAACCCAAGGGTCACAAAGCAATTATAATAAAGTATACTTCTATCTATTTCAAATATTATAAAGCTATACTCTAATACAGGTAAAGTGCAAGACTTTTGAGTTTGGCGTCTTCATGTAGTGTGTTGCGCAACCCCCTGTAGCATTTAAGTATTCACTCAGAGGACGAAAAGATAAATAACTAGTTTCTAAAATTTGAAACTCACTGTTTGCTCTAGTTGTCATCTTTTGAATCCCTCGAAACACTAAAACCTGTGTAAATTGCGGCCGGTTTCATATGATAGAAACTAATTATTCAGTATGTTTTCGTCTTTTGAATGAATACTCAAATCTCAAGAGCTATAGGGAGTTGCGCAACACACCAGATGAAGACGCCAAATTCAAGTCTTACACTTATGGTAAAGTATAGCTTTATAATATTTCAGATAGATAGAACTAAACTTTATCATAATTGCTTTGCAACCCTTGAGTGGAATAACACTAAAACTGACTAGCGTAAGTTAACAAATATTTTGCAAAATGATTAACTGTGAATGAAACAGTATACTCGCCTTCCAGTCTTTTTGCACCCATATGTTAAATTTATGTAATTCGACATCTTAAACGAGAAACACTTTCTGTTTCAATTTCCGAAAAATTAAGGAAAACACATTAAGTTTTTAATTGTTTAAAATAAGTTGTGTGCTCTTTATACTTTCTCTGATTGTAAAATTAGAAGGAAAACGTTGGCTCTCCTAAAAGTTTTTACTTCAAAGTTAAGTGTTTTTAAAACTTTTTTGTCGAGTGTTGACCTGTAAAACTTGATATACTCCAAAACTCTGCTATTTTCAGGATGATCAGTAACAATTTTGTTCAACTAAAACTAATTACAATAAAAGCCAAATTTATTTCACACCTTTAACAAATAAATAGATTCGGCTTATTAACTAATTTTCAAAGCTTGTAAGTTTGCTTATGAGCTTCAGAATTCAATAAGACACATTTTTGTTTTATTGTTTTCCTTATAATAAATACAATGAATAACATTTGTCCTTGAAAAAAATTACAGCGAGAAATTGTTATAATGGCAGATCGACTTTCGTTTAATAGAGCTCTCGTTAATAATTCAAGTCTTTCATTGAAATTTTTTTTAACACATTGCTGTGTAAATTCCAAGCAGTAACAGCATTAATAAAACACAACCTATTCATTATCACTGGTGTAGCAATATTTGCTAAATGCCAAAATTACCTAAATTGCAATGTTTAATGACTTTCTTTAACGCGGATAAATTGTTTTCAATTTCATATTCCTCTTAAACTTCGTACGAATTGATCAGCTAAGTCGCGCAATCCGGTTAAAACAAACTTTAAATTTCTTTTGTAGAAACCATAAGATTATTACTAAAAACTCAATAAAGCCGACTTAGTTTCTTTGACAAATTAATGCTTATCGGTAAAATATTTTGATAGACTTTCTGAACGTTAGGATTTTTGTTTTATTTTTTAGCAGCATGTTATGGCAAGTATCTATTTAAAAATGGACAGTTTATTAAGAAGTTTTGGCTTCAACTGTAATAATTTTTAAACCATTATGACCCTCGTCGTTCTCATTTTAAAACCAAGAGTAAATTAAAAATCATATCGCTTTGGGACTCACGCCAGAAACCTGTTGACATAAAAATTCAGTACCCAGAACTCTTATTCATAATATTAAATGATACACCCAGTACCTAATACAGTAAATCTCGATTTAACGAAGTGCCAGGGGACTGGACAATTTTGTTTTGCCATATTGAGAGTGCGTTAAATCGAAATGCTAGATACATAGCGACTTCGCATTAAAATAGCCAAACATTCCGCTATATCGAGGTTCAGTACAGTAAAACAGTGTCATTGTTTTGTAATATCTAATGGACACATTAAACGATTTTTGAACATTAATGATATATATTTTATTGTCTGACTGTAAAAAACAAAAGTTCATGTTTGCAAACAAATTCATAAGAACTATAAAATCATGTTTATATTTTTGTTCCGTTCATCGAGGGAAATTTTACTTTTGGGCTTCCGCATTTGTTTGTTATGTCGAGAATTTTGTAAAATCGAGGTTCGTTATAATATGGAGTTTCTCTTCCAAACATTTTATTGTAACTTTGGCGGGAATGCAACTGAATTCATTTCGTTATATCAAGAACTTCGTTTAAGTCCCTATATCGCTTTTTTTTTTTATCTTTTAGACTAAAAATACTGTCATTTATGAACTCAGAATTCGAAAAACCAAAGAAAATTTCCGCATCTAGGTATGTTTTTTTTTTATTGGAATTTAAGTTTTGACCGAGCGGCCTGGGCCTGCTACCTGTGACATGGCAGCACTGAAGACGTCCTTCGCTGTCATTAGTGTTTTACAAGAAAAAGGTGACAAACAAAGTTCTTAAAACTGAACTTCTCTGTTTTTCCTTGTGGTTTAAACCGTAAACGAAGAAATTGTTGTGTTAGCTGTTAATATTCAACCGGAAGCTGCACAAATACCTTCTTCTGCGTCATCACACCAGGACTTCATAATGGAATGAATGCTCGGTCAAAAACGACAGCTGTCCCAAAACTGTCTTATTTGCAAGTTTCCAAACTGAAAAAACGTAACAGGAGCCGCGAAAACCTGTTCAATTTTTGAAACTTAATATTACTTAAAGGGTTTTACTTTTCATCTAAATGATAAAAAAAATAAGCGATATAGGGACTAGCTTTAAATATATGTTGTTCGTGAGTTGGTATACTACCTAATTTTGTACAAATTACTCTGGTGTTTGTAGGAAACTTGAATTTTTATTTTATTAGCTTTAAAGTGTATATATCAGTTCTGAGGTTTTTTTTATGTACAACATGTTCTTACCTTCTTCGGTTTTACTTTGACCGAGCGATTTGAAGCTGATAACTATAATATCATTTTCTGGTCCATGACGCCGAAAGCAGAATTGAATTTAGAGTGAGAGACCGTTTCTGTTTTTATATATCTGTTCCGCTTTTTTCTTTTTTTTTTTTTTTTTGATATGGTAGCGAAGTGTGTTGTAGCTACGTAAATTGAACCGATAGACAGAAACTAGTCCGGATTTTCTTCTTTGGCGTCATAGGCCAGAAAATAATATTGTAGTTATGAGACTCCCATCGGTCGGTCAAGGTGAATCCGCAAGTAATATTTTCAAACTTTAAACGAAATTACACCATGGAAAAAAATCTTAATCGAAGTTTTCTTTTGCCATCACCATTAAAAGGGTGAGGTTTTTGATACATACAAAAAAAGCCCACAACTGATATATACACTTTATTGTAAATATTTTTCTTTTTTGGCCATCTCAGCTTCATTAAAAATATAACACAAACGGCGGTTACAAACATCATGGAACAACGCATGTTGTTGATTTTCAAATATATTTCACACTTAACGTTTCGTAACATACATATGTTTTAACATACGAAACGTTAAGTTTGAAATATATTTGAAAATCAACAACATGCGTTGTCCATGATGTTTGTAGCCGCCGTTTGTGTTATGTTGTTAAAACTTCCTTACTTTTTTCTCCGTTCTGGTTCTCGTTTTCAAAAGATTTTTCGGCAAACAGCAAGAGAGAATATTGTAATAGTTTGCTTTATATTTGAATTATTGAAGTTAATATTGCTGCTTTTGTTGAGTATATTAACCCCTAACGTAAAAGTTTCAGTAATTATCAATGTTTGTTGTCGCGCAATGCCTCATCGTTCTAATTAGATAATAGCTGGAAACTCTTAAAATGACACCTTATGAGAAAAGTAACCTGGCGATGCAACGTTGCTGCTGTAAAAACTATCAACCTTCATACCCGAGTTATTATACGCTTGCAGAGTCCTCATAAAAATCAGAATTTTCGAATATTGCACCGGACTAAATCTAGCTATTTTTTTGTCAGCTGTGCAAAAAGTTTGAAGCCACGTGGATCTCAAGTAGTATTGACAGTGAATTTCAGATTTCGTTACATCTCGTTTCAGATGGTCATACGAACGTTTTGATTGGTCGCAGCCAAGGTTTTCCCTGAGGAGAAAATATATCATATGACTGACATTCTTCTTATAACTTCCGCTGTTCTCCAAAATATAAGGGCTCTCTGAATTGCATCGAATCAAAAGAGTATCGAACGAGAGTGAATGCACAACAGGATCAAGAACAAATCAAAAAATTATTTTTTTATATATATCTATCAAAGACAAAATTACCATGAAGAAATCGTCGTTGAAAAGCCATTTATGGAAGTGGCGAGATTCTTTTGAATCGCTGGCACTCCCTCGTACAGTTTTTCGAGTCGTGGTTCTTGGCTCAGGAGGAGTTGGTAAGACCTCTTTAATCACTCGTTTCACGAGTGATGAGTTTACGGAGGACTACAATCCGACGGTGGAAGATTTGTACGAAACACCTCTAAATTTAACGCCAAAAATTACCGCCGTCTTCGACATTGTCGACACTGCAGGATCGTATAACTTTCCAGCAATGAGAAAACTGACTGTTGATGAAGGCGATGCGTTTATTCTTGTCTATTCAGTCGAGGATGAGAGTTCGTTGCATGAAGTTCTTAAAATACGGAGTGAAATTATTGAAGCAAAAGGAACTAACTCTGTGCCGATGATTCTTGTTGCTAATAAATGTGATATACCCGAGGAAGATCGCCAGTTGACTGCGGAGAAAATTTCTGAGACTTTAATCAAAGCCGGAGTGGACTGCCTTTCTATAGCAGCCTCGGCTAGGTACGGGTTCAACGTCATTGCTACATTTAAAGCATTGCTAGCAGAAATCGCTTTTGGTCATGAAGGTTTTCTGCCGAATAAATCTGAAAACGCTGTGTCAAGGAAAAGGGATCGATTACCGGCGCATGTTTCAACTTCACCTTTAGATTGGTTAAAGTCACACGTTTTGGGAGCAAAAATCCGTTCTTAGCTTTGCCAATTATACTAAAAGTACTCGATGAAAATGAAGTGTATGTCGCGAGCAAGCTTGTATTGGAGGACACTGGCGTTGACCAAGTTTGTCTACAGAGACAGTATAAGACTTTTTGGAGTAACTACAGAATTTGCGCGGCTGAATTGCATTTTAAAATTGTAAAGTGCAGAGAAATGGTCCATATTGAGTTGACAATTATTTTTAGAGGGAAAAACACTAAATTTAAAATGTTATTTCTAGACTTAAGATACGACCACTTGTTTACACTCTAAAGTTTTTTTTTTAAAAGCATACCACATTTTAATCTATTTTTGATCAACGTTGGTATCATGACGATAATTAGGGGTTTGTTATATTTTATTGAATAAAAATTTTTCCGGCTCTGTCCAAACTTGCAGGTAGTCGAGTAGTCTTGCAATATACGGACTTCATTTGCAGTGCCATATTTTTGTGAATTGTTTTCATTTCGTGCTACATTACACTCTAAAATCAAGTGACCAATTGAATTTTTAACCTCGCATAAGCGGCGTAAGAGCCTTCTTTAAGAATTTGATATTGGTTTGCGAAATTACAGTGATATTTCATAGAAATTAAAAACACAGCGTGACTGGAATGTCATTTTCATGTTTCTTGGTGACTCTGACGCAAACCGAGAGTGCGCGAGAGAAGACAGACACTTCCTGTGTATTACCCGGAACATAACTAGCTGAACAATCACCAGACCACACATTAAGTATATTTAGTTTTCTGCTGTCACTCGCGAAGAATTTGCCATTGCAGTGACTGATAATCGATACTTTGGCCTAAAAACGCGGAATAAAAAAAAAACGAATGATTTAAACTTCGATGTATTTTAGATGTCACTTATCTGTAAATATATTTGTATAAAGTAATGAATTTGACAAACAAAGGCCTACAAAGCAGGCTAGGAAACATGTAAATACGCATTGCTCTTTGAAAATAGTATTTTAATATATTTTGGTGTATGAAACAATATCGAATTTCAAAATAAAATACGAATTTTTGCAAGTTGTCATTTTTGTGCCAACTAGTAACAAATCATTCCGTTTTGGTGTTTTTAATAGTCATTTACGTCATACTTGGTTTTCAATATGACGCAGTTTTGATCTTCTGTCCAAAATGCAGAGATTAAGGTAGCAGTGAGTTAAAAGCCACACTTTGTAAAGTCGATAGACGGCTAGTTATAGTAAGAGCAGTTATTATCAGTTTGTATTAAAGGATTTATCAAGTTATTTTTTAATCTTAGTTGGAAGCTAGGATAAACAAAACAAAAAAATTAAAGTGCAAGTATCACAATCAGGGCGATTTTTTTTTTTTTTTTTTTTTTTTTTTTTTTTTTTTTTTTAAAAAAAA
>JANCMA020184985.1:0-23657 GCA_024336925.2 Zoanthus solanderi | reverse complement strand
CATTTTTTTCGACCCCCCGTTTATTAAAATTTTCAAAAATTTGTTACTACTCCTCCTGCTTATTTTGCCCCCCCCCTCTCCCGTTTATTTGGCACGTGAGAGCATTATTGGCATGGAAGTGCACTATGAATTAGAGATACATTGGATAGATAATTTTGATATTTTGATCATGGGAAAGACGTGTATAGCACCGGAAATCATCTTCTGTTCATTCAGTTCTACGGGAAATAAAAAAAGATAGGGGACTAGGGAGAAGGAAGGAAAGGGAGCCTATCCTCTCCCCATTCCCTCGCGTCTAAGGCGACCCATCTTCCCTCCCGTTGCGCTTGCTACGCCGGCTAGATTAAATTTAATTGAGAAATTTAAGAGGGAAAAGCTTAAAAGAAATACGTTTTAGTTTTACTTTTTTAATTGGAAAACTATTTAGGAAAAGACAAGCTTGTCTAAACACGCCCATACAGATATTAGGGACCTTGAGCAACGAGGACGGGAACGTGAATGACGACGGCTCAGAAAAATCACCTTTCTGCTTCGCTCTTTACTTCTTTGTGCGGGCCATTAGGGTTTTGATTTTTTGCCTTAAGCTTTGTCAATAGAAAAACGATTTTAAAAATGTTTCTCTATGAAGCTAAACAAATACCGAGAAACTTTTTGCTGCAACGTCTTCTTTGTCCCGAGAACTCTTAAAAGCGTCTTTCCACGTTTCCACAGGCACGTTTCCACAATCACCAGGCTGAAATTTTCATCAGACAAATTTTAGAATTTTATTTAGTTCTTGCACAAAGATTAAGATGTACATGTAAGTTCGTAATAACATTTCTAACCGCTTTATTCATTTTTAAAAAGCAGCCGAAAACGGTATTAAATACTTGAATGCTCCTACGCTTACATAATGTACGATATTGGGTGAAAAAACGTTTTGTTTGGAATCTGAGCAGTTTTGCAACAGTACACGTTTTTTTATAAGAATAACTTTATAAGAACAATGAGGCTCAGATTGGCCGAAAATTAAGAACAATTAAGAACAAGCTCAGGCTGAGGCTGAAAAAAAGTGAAAGTGTTTCTAGCTAAAACTTTGCTGAATCTTGTAATTTACGTTCGCAATATGCACAGTAAAAACACAGAAGTACCATTTTACAATTTATTAAAATATCTACTATTGTTTCAAATGATACACGTGTTCATGTAATATTAAAGTTCCTCGTATGATCAGTTTGAACTGTTCAAATGTATGTTTCAACAATACTGTACAAGAACAAACAAAGAAAAATTCTAACCGCTTACAGAAATAAGAACAGATTAAGAACAAATTGATGCTGAAGCAGCCAAAAAATTTAGAACAATAAGCGTCGGCAAAATTTACTGGTTCTTATAAAAAAAAAAACGTGTGTATTTTCAACAGCCACTTTACAGTGGGCTTTTAGTTTTAATGAATCAAAAGCCCTCACATTCTGTATTTTGAAATTGTTTGCACTCATTTCCTTTTTACGTCATTGAAAAAGACGTTTAATTTACCTTGCACGATATGTGTGAATGATAGTCTTTAGTAACTTTTTTAAATAAACATTGTAGAAACTAAATAACTTCAAAATCCACTAGTTGATATTTGGTGACAGTTTGGTGAGGCGTCAGTTAGCAAAGCACTGTTTTGACAACAAATCTATTTTAGAATGAAATCATTCTTCAGTGGTTGCGATTTACTTCAGAGTTCAGGTGTTGTCCACAACCAGAAGAAGAACTTAATTACAGAAAAAGGAAGTTTTCATTTCTCGCTTTAGGAACCATTTTTACTTAAGTTATTAGAAAAGTGACTTTATGGATCCTGTCAATCCAGAGATGGCTAATGTAATCTGTAATAATAAAACTCTTTTTACGTCAAACTTATTTCCTTCCGTTTGTTAGTTGAAAGTCGGTAATTAAAAAATTATTTAGTGCAGTTTTGATTCAAGCAAACTGCTGAACAATTTGTTGTTAATCAAGCCAATTTCCAAATGTCATTTTTCCGTCAGCGCTGTCATATTTACTCGCAGTAGGTTGATCGTGATGTCAGTTTTCGTCGCCTGTTCATCAGAGGTAACACATCTGGATTTTAAAAACACTCGCCGAGATTGTTTGTCTTCAGATTTTCCGGCAATCAAAAGTCGCTTAAGAAGAGCGTATATATCAAAACTGCTGTCGAAACATGAACTGGAGTAACGCAAGCTGGAACACAAGTGTAAATAGCAGCAATGGTGTTTTCAGAAATGAGCAATTACTTGTACCATATTATCAAGAACCATTCGTTCTCCTTGTGGTGCGACTGTTTTTTGTATGCGGAATTTTTCTAGTCGGATTGCTGGGCAATTTCCTTGTGTGTTATGTTATAATCAAGGACAAACTGTACCGTAGTATGACTTATTGTTTGGTTTTTAACCTCGCTGTCGCTGACCTGGGCTTACTGCTTCTATCGCTTCCTTTGGGCATGTTTCGGATCGAAGACATTTCTTGGCCGGCTGGCGAGTTTGCATGTAAGGTGCTTTATCCATTAGGAGACATCTTCCAGGGCGGAGCTATCGCTACCATCACAGCGATTGCATTTTTCCGTTTTCGCGGAATCGTCTCGGGCCAAGTGTTGGAACCAAAAAAAGCGGTCTGTCAAGCTCTGGTTGTTATTGCCCTCATCTGGCCGCTTTCCTTCCTGCTATTTGTGGTTCCATTGTTTTTCCTGATGACGTTTTACGTGTCACCAGGCGGACGAATCTTTTGCTTTCCGAAGTTTCCATCGACCCTATGGATGGGTTTGTACAACATCTTAACACTCCTTCTCCTGTACTTACTACCGCTTGCTCTGGTTTTGTTCACCTATCTTCGAATTCGGCGTAGATTATTCGAGAGTATAAACTTGCACTCACGGATGCAGACAGAGTTGGGTCTCAAGAAGCCAGACCATGTCGCCGTGCTCAATCATCGCGCACTGCGGATTCTCACCCCCGTTGTGATTGTATTCGCCGTTACCATGCTACCGTATAACTTCCTGCGATTTTTAGATATCCTTGACTTGAAGGTGGTGGTCTTTGGGGAATATATTCTGCTCTATTTTAAACTGTGTATTCCGTTCTTTGTCTGCAACAGCTCGGCAAATCCTGTAATTTATCCGTTTGTTTGCGATGACTTTCGACGTGGTTTTAAAAGGCATTTACATAATTGGTTGAGTTACTGCAGAAGAGAACCCATCCTGGGCCCATCTGTTATACGCAATAAACAAGACTTGCTTAGATTAAAAGTTACTTCATCACCAAGGCAAGAGAGGCAAACCACAATATCGAGTGTTTGGCTTTGACGTGTGGTAGTTTTCTGGTATTTAATGTATTTTACTGCGCCAATTGTCAATGCTTATTTGTTTTTCAAATCTCATTGTTTGATCAAGCAGTATTAAAATTAGTTCCTTAAGTCATTACATGTCATATGTTTACTTAATGACTGATGTCAGTATTAAAATCTCATTCGATCACTCTGGTGCTTTGAAGTTATCGCCATTCTTTTTCGTTTTATTACCCTATCTCACTTAGATTAGAAGATTTTTGATAAAAGTTGTAAAATTCAATTAGAATTAAAATCCTTTCAACTATTATCTAATATCAAGCATGTCAGGCTAGGTTATGTCATGTCATGTCAGTTTTTCCTTCGCAGTAACTTAAATCAAAATTGGCGGTTCGACTTGTTGTAGCAGGCTCTGCTAATATCTAGCTTTCTTTGCATGCCTCTTAAGTTAATTTTGCGTTTTTGGTGACAGTAGGATTCTTTTGGTTTCCAAATGAAATGCCATTTCAAAAGCGGTAACAAACGGTGCAGTTTTAGGCGTAAAAGTGTTTCTTGTTTCACTACCTCATATTCCCGCCTGGTTTTTGAAGCACTACTTCATATTCTCGAAAAATACATGGAGATGTGGAGATTTTATCTTTTTATCAAGTAATCATTCCGACTTCTGTTTAATGTATTATTATCGATGAATATAAGTACTGAATAAAAACACACTCAAAACGTCGCCAGAGTTGGTAGTGATACACTCACAGTCACAGGTTCGGTTATTCCAAGAGGAGTCATACTGGTATTTCATTGATAATCTTTCATCAACTATCTGACCTCAACTGTATATATTTGTAAACAGGTTCTGAAAAGCCCCGAGGGGAGAACCTGTATATCTATTGTATTGTATTGTAAGGTGGGGGTGGGGGTGGAGTGTTATTTGACTTTTCCCTTTGGGGTACTTGGTTCATGCATACAAACTTGGTTTTGGAATAAATATAATAATGCGATTTTTCCTTCTATGTTTTCTTTAAGGTTGTCGACTTACTGAACGATTTATATACTCTGTTCGATGGTATCATTAACAACTACGACGTTTACAAGGTAACAACATGTATTGATAATTCAAACGTCACAACTGTTCCTTCGAAAAAGTTAATTAGTCACCTATTAATAATATATAATTAGCCAGCGGCCATCCGAAATGATTTTATTGACGTTAACAATTTCCCTTAAGGTCGAAACAATCGGAGATGCATATATGGTTGTATCTGGGCTCCCAATACGAAACGGCCTTCGGCATGCGGGAGAAATTGCCAGTATGGCTTTGCACATGCGCAGAGAAATTTACAACTTTACCATTCGCCACAAACCGGGACAGCAACTTAAACTTCGCATTGGAATTCATAGCGGTGAGAAAATTTCTATTAAAAATTACATTAACATGAATTTGTTTTCACCCCTCTTCCACTGTCCTGATGACCCGTTTTAATGAAGACCTTATAAGGACCTTGAGCAACGAGGACGGGAACGTGAATGACGACCGTTCCAAAAAATCACATTTCTGGTTCGCTCTTTACTTTTATGTGCGGTTCATTAGAGTTTTGTTTTTTTGCATTAAACTTTGTGAATAGAAAAACGATTTAATGTTTCTCCTTGAAGTTAAACAAATACTGAGAAAGTTTTTTGTATTACATCCTTGTAGTACCGACAACTCTAAAAAAGGTCTTTTCACGTTGTAAGTTTAGCGACAACTACGTGCAGGTGGTCAGCTCAATGCATTTCAACGTTTATTTACTATTGTTCTTTGCCGTCTTCGTCGTCGTCGTCGTCGCCGTCCTCATTGCTTAAGGTCGCTAATGACCAGTAAAAGACAGTCAAGCTCATTGAAGCACTGTGCATGCAACTTGAGCATACTAGTTATGAAATTATCATAAAATGGTAAATGGTAAATGGTTATTTTAATGGTTGTTTTAAGACTGATCAACTGGGAAGAGTAGAATAACAAATTGATTAGTTACTGTCAAATGTGTTAAACAATAAATAAATGCCTACATCAATGTCATTCTTTTCCCTTTCAGGTCCTGTTGTGGCTGGAGTTGTTGGCCTAAAGATGCCTCGTTACTGTTTGTTTGGCGACACAGTAAACACAGCTTCACGTATGGAATCGAACGGAGAAGGTATGATTAGGATGCAGATTGAAAATTTCGAATCAGCGTCTGTAAAGCTACCCTGCTTGGCAGGGGTTTTTTAGATCTATCATTGAATTACAAGTGGATTACTAAAACAAGAACATGTCTTTTTACTCAGGAACAAAACCTTGAGACTTTTCAACGACTGATCAAAATGATTGTATTAAGTACAAACAATTGAGCTAATATAAGTAACGTAAGACGTAGAATCTCGATTTCCTCGGGTGGGATTGTGTAAGGTAAAAGGTTTTACTTCTTAAACACAGTGGGAAATTAGGAACGTCGTCGTGGACAACACAACTTGTTGTTGAAACAGACGCTTTTGCATTATTGCCAGCAGTACCCTTAGCATCGCTTTTCCAACTACACTCAAGTAGAAAGCACACCTGTTTCGATTAGCCATCTCTTCTTTCAAAATCCGACTTAAGACTTTGTTTTTCAATACATTCCACTCTGTTGTTGACTCTGTGATAATATTCGCACTTGGCGTATTCATTTGTCCACTGTGCCATAAACCTACTTTGCTTTGGATTTGTGTCTGCACTTGTTACATTTCTATCTTTTCTACTTCTCTGCTTTATTTTTGTCCACTGCTAGCTTGCTATTGTTTGCATTTTCTGTTTTAGTATCAGTTTTTACTTTAGGTTTTATTGAATTCTGTAGAACGCTGACCATAGGAGGCAGACCTAGAATGGACCTAGTGTTCTATTGTACGCTTTCCTGGTGCACGGTCAAGCAAATTAAATAAATACATACACACATAAATATTCAAATATAAAACAAATTATTACTGGCTTGCATTAATGAAATGAATAATTTGATATTCTGTTGAAAGAAATGACGCGAAAAGTTTCAACATAACAGTTACCTGTTTTGAGTCATTTTCTGGGATATTTCTAAATAAAATACATTTTTAATGTTCCTTATAGAAGAAGTATTGAATACCACGATTGTTCTACCAAAGGCTTTACTAACCAAGTTTTATTTTGGAATGTAGTTTCAAGAGCATCCTAATTTGTACTCTTCGCTGACAAATTGTTTATGTTTTAGCCCTCAGAATTCATATTAGTCCCGCTACTAAGAAAATATTAGAACAGCTTGGTGGCTACACTGTTATCGAGAGAGGAGAAGTATTCCTCAAGGTATTACAGAATTTGTCATTGTTGTAATATATTTCTGATACAAACGCGATGTTTTATCAACTAGTTGTTATAGAAAAATCTGGGCTCAGTGTCGCAACCTACAATCCAGGACAAAAAGATTTGGGACAGCTGATATTTTTCCTCGCGCTTTACGCAAGGTTTCAACTGTTAACAAAATGTAAGGTTCTCACAGTATCTCAAGTAATGAATTCCCCCCATGCTCCCCCTACAATGTTGAAATCACTTTTTACCCATTGGCGAATGTATCGATTTCACCATTTTGCAACATTGAACGGGGGAGAGGGGGGAGGATGGGGATAGTTGCTGTACTATTTAAACCCAAATTATTTATAGCCATTTTTGATCATTTAATATTTTCATAGAAACTAGCTTTTAACTAGGATTTTTATAAAAAATTGTGTGTAATAGAATACATAAACTACTAGCATTTACGCTCCAAAAAAGGTTTACTCAATATATTTTCTCGTAAATTCTTGGGATAATATCGTCATGAACGTAAGAATATTCTAAACCAACAACAAAAATTCTTTATCGCACTTGTAATTATTTTATTTAAAAAAGAAATTATCATTTCGTCGCACTGTAAACCTTAGGTTAAATTTACCATAATAGCCTAGAGCTAACACAAGTCTCCCTAATTGATATTTTCTTTAATTATCGTTTCAACTCAGTATAAAGAGTTCATGAAAATTGTATTGTCACTCTTCAGTGCAAGTTGTTTTGTTAACCTTTGCCAATCTTCATATAATAATGTAAATGTTGCATAAAGCAACTTCTACATGCATTAAATACATATTGAATGAATTTAAAAAAGACAGCAACTAGGTAGGACACGTGTCTTTGCTCGCGGGTTAAAGTTTAAAAGGTCAAGTTATTTTGTTATGAACGGCGACGAGCATTCATTTCATACAAGAATGGATTATGTAATTTATTGGGTTTATTCACAGAGAGTCCTCTGTTACACAGTGTCAAACAATCCGCTTTACCTTACTGATTAATTTCAGGGAAAAGGAACGTGGATTACTTTCTGGTTAGAGGGGACCTGCAAAGAAGATACAAAGAAAGCGTTTGAGAAAACAGCTGAGAAAAGTTTGCGGCAGACTGCCAACTCAAAAGAAGGTGGATGGAAAATTGTTAAACGCCTGCTACACAAGATCCCACAGCTGCAAGAAGGTGGTGTGTTAACGAATGGCTCTCTACCGCCACTTAAGACATCAACAATATCTCCAGTTCAACCTCCGCCAACACATTTACCTCCAATATCAAGCTAGGTTGATTTGAACATAGAATACTCTTAAACAGTATAATATTTAACAAATTGGGAACTGGTTGTTATGGAAAAATATGCCCCATAGTTGTGGAAGAAAGAATAACTTAAAAGTAGTTCGCAACGAATGGAAAATATTCTTGACCCACACAGTATGAAGGTTCTCATGTTCAGAAAAGGATTATGTAACTCTAAGGAGAAACAATCAAAATTAAAACGGAGAATGCTATCAAACTATAAGTTCATTTGAATTCCAACAGAAAACAAACAAACAAACAACACTTTAATGTCCTTCATCGTTGTATTTAGTTTTCTAAACCTGAAATTCGTCATTCAAAATACAATTTCTCATTGTGAGGCGAGTAACATCAAAACAGTATTAGAAAAGTATAGCGCTTTTTTGTAATACGAAGCAAAATGATTGTTATTCACTGGGAAACCAAAATTGTTTTGTGATGAAACTAAGTAGCGTATATCTTATACTACTCGACATATTTCTCCAAAAAAAAACACCATTAGCTAAAACTATTTAAATTTCATGAGAAAGGAATCAAGGAAGAAAAAACAAATGGATCGGTTGTAGACAAGCAAAACTGCGACTCTCTTAAACTGAGAATGGAACGAAATGTCAACGATAGTACAATCCATCCGCAAAAAAGCAAGCAATTCGTACAACTGCAAAGCCTGTAGAGTACAAAGCATTTTTACATGGGTAATATAAAAAGATTGTTTAGATGTGAACAGTCCGTCTGGCAGACGGTAACTAATAATGGTTTACGTTTATCAGTATGAAGTTCACTCAGTGTAAGGATGTAAATACAATGTGTAAGCCATGTTCATAGTTATTTAAAGTGGTAGACAAATTACTTTTAGGCTAAACAATAAAATATATTTATGAAAAACCTTTTTTTAGAAATACAATTCTTTGTTTTACAAAACACTCTCGGATCACATTCTCCCCTCCCTCACACCCTTAGCAGCACTCCCTCTGGATATGGTTTAGAAACAGTACGTCATTGAATTCATGAAGTTAATTTCGGGATTTCTATGACATTTAACGGGTTTTACTTTCTCGATTGTTCCATTTTTAGCTTTCTTACTGAACTGTGGAAGTCGTTGTAAAATTGTTAAGTACACCATTAACTTTCAGTTTAAAAGATTTCATGCAGTTGTCTGTTCACTGACTTTGTAATTTAGTTGACTAATTAAAGAAGTGCTATAATTAGGTTCTACCGTTAGGGACTGGTCACAAAGTATCTACTACCCCGGGGCGGAGGGTAATTGGAGGGGGCACGAAACAAAATCCCACAGTTTTCAGGGGTTACGAAACATTTCTAGTCAGGTTGGCTCAGTAGTCATTATGTAACCACACACTGGGCATCATTTTTTTCAAAATTTAATATTGTATTGACAGGTACCAAGAACAATTTCTGGTTTTGCACTGACTGCAAATGAATGTGCAGAAATTTATATATCTATATACCTCAGTGTCGGTGAAAGCCAAGTATATAGTCTCAGAAGATTATTCTCCATTAGCATTGTATACCCAACCAAAAGTTTTTTTTGAAACTGTGATTGGTTCACTAATTAGTGAATATCCTAACTGTTTTTTAATTTTTTTTTTTAAAAAAAGCATTTTTCTCACTCAGTCACTGGTTGGGTATAAACTAATATATTTATTCACCTCAGTGTCAGTGAAAGCCCAGCAGCTCGGTGACTATCCTAATCTATTCACCTCCACTTCAGTAAATAACTACTCATTATCCACCTTCACTTCAGGTAATAATTGTTAATTATAATTATAATTACTTCTTCAGCTAGCAATGGAGTGCAAAAAGCAGCATTTTCCCAGTGTTTCTTCTAAGTCAGCGACGTGATTTAAAGTGGGCGATTTGCCCCGCACGGTATCAGAAAAATTGGGGGATTTTTTACAAAAATGGGGGATTCCCGCAATCCCGCGGCCTAGAATAAACGCTGTTTTCCAGTTGTCTATCCAGCTTTAACAGACGAAGTTTTGTTAATATTGATGGAACTATAGTATCAAATAAACAGTAACACTTAAACTTGTTGTGTACATGGAGGCCCAATCTTTTCTGTATTGATCAATGCTCCTCCAGATTTAATTTATAACTTTGTCGGCTGTTTGATGAAGTGGTACCAGCTTTGAAGTACTCGGTAACTGATGTCTGAGACTTTTTTTTTATTTCTTCCATCTTCCTTGTCATTGCATGACCTATAAAGCAGCCATTGTCTATCAAGTAATTTTGCTGATGCTGTACTTCCCTCCTGTGATAAGCTTGAGAACCTCGTCAGTTCTGGTAACAGTTCTCCTGTTCTGGGGGGGTCTGGCAAGGGGTGGGGATTTCATAATTTGCTCATGACTTATGTCAAAATTTTCAGTTTAGTATAAACTGCGTGAAACTGCAGTTACTAAATTTTAGCTATAGTATTTTGTATTTTAAATGTTTTAAAGCTCCTCATAAAATTTTTTATATAATTCATATAAACTACAGTTAAATGTAACCCAGCAAAAATGTTTTCTGCATAGTCCCTGTCTGAAGAATGAGTGTTGTGTTGTTTATATTTTTATATTAACTGTCAATCTGTCAATTTACAAAACAGTCAATGAAATCACAAACAATATTATAATCTCATCAGTGAATTAATTGGATACACTTTTTATTATTAACAGCCAGTAAAAATTTGTTTAGGCTCAATGTTCTTATTTGCAAGCAGTTTGAAGCTCACATCGTTCTTTACTTGTCCTTAATAGCCATATATTTTACCACAGGCAACCCAAGCTCAGTGTGCGTGGTAAAATTAGTAACGACATTTTCAAAACTTTATAAGACTTTGTATGAGAAATTCTAATTATTGCCTTCGATCGTAAAGAATCGATCAGATTGTAAAATAATTGCTGCGAAGCCCTAGCGAAGCAGCAACACTATTTTTGACTGACCGTGTAGGGCCTGGGCGCTTTATAATCTGTGATCTCTCTCGATCCAATTTTTTTCGGTGGCGATGATTTTAAGTAGCTACAGTACGGTGGATCAGCGGCAGTAGTTTTTGTGCGTGCTCAGCCCACATGGTTGCCCACTGATTTATCGTCGATCAGGTTAATTTATCATAGTTTTTTCAACAGTGTTATCATGCTAAACTGAATTTTATCAAGGTCACGAACGTTTTAGTGAAATTTCCAGGGAAAGGCAATGCTTTATGAGTTTTTCAGCGCTGTTGTGTGCAGAGTCGTTTCCAGTGCAGCACTGGGATGCTGCTACAGTTGACCAAATTTTAATTGAAGGAGACAGGATGTACTTGAATGCACTTGAATATCAAAGAATTCCAGATACAGACACGCATTACTTTCACTCAATGTGCAACAAAATGTCCAGGAATAAATTGTTATTATAAACATCAGTTATCATCTTTGTTATTATTACCTTTATTTTTATAACTCACTTCGCAGCACTTTGCTTGCTATAAGTAACTTCTAGTTTAGAAATAAATATACATTGAAGCTTAAAAGTTGTCTGATATTGTTTTTTTCCGCCAGAGAACAGGTTTTGGGTTCAAGCGAGTGGTTTGTACGTAACTGCTATAAATAAATGGAAAGGTCGGAAAGTTCAACAGTCGACTGTCAAACCGGCAGAACAAAATCCCTCCAAAAAATCTTTCACTTACCTTTCGAAATCCTACTTTCTCCATAAACAGAAAGCAGAATACTTTCTTTAGCCACTGTAGCTGTGATGGTTCCATTGCTATTCAAAATGAACTAAAATTCGAAACTTTTTCTGTTCCATCGATAAATCCTGAAATGTTTGACTCCACCAAGTCGAGTACTTCATTAAAATTCAAACGGCAAGGTAACCAATTATGCGACTAGCCAGAGAGGGCTTTTTTTTTTTGAAACTGGAAATAATGATTTCATATGAAGTTATTATCCTGGTCTGTCACTATAATTTAGTAACTTTCACTGAAATACATTGTTTCTGTAAGTTTTAAATAACATTAAATTTATGTTTTTTTAAAAATCTTTTGATGCCTCAAAACTCTCATGTAAACTTCCCAAAATTCTATATCCCGTTGTAGTGCAAAATGACCTTTTAGTTAGCTTGTTTGCGAATAGGCAACACAGAAAAATACCATGGTTTGGCATAAAATTGCTAATGCTGAGAGTAAAGCAGATCTTTATTAGAATAATGAGTTTAATAAAATACAAGTATAAGCTTAGTATTGACATTGTACCCCAAAACCCATACGAAGGTGAGGGTCAATAACACCCAATGAAACATTCAGGTGGTCAGCAAAAAATAAAAGGGGGTGGAGGTGGGTATGGGAGTTAGCTTGCCGAGGACATCAGCCAACTGATTGTAATTGCGCTGGATGTTGTTAAATATTGCATGACAAAAACCTGACAAAAGTTTGTTGTGATCTTTTGAATATCTTAGAGAACTGGCAAGAGAGTAATGCAAAAGGTATCCCAAATAACCGCTAGCCAGCTAATTTTGCTGTTGTTAATTGATCTGAGCATTTCATTCAGTGACAGTTACATAAATTATTATTTACAGGCAAATGATTGTATTTTTTATAAAGCTGAAATTAATTTTTTCCTTCATAACCATTAATAATTTGTATTGGAATTTATTTTAAAAGTTTTCAAACTCTCATGTAAATTTTTATGTTAAATAATAAAAATGTAGTTTTATCAAACCTTTACTATTACTGTTCTAAAGAGCTTTGATATTGCATTTTCTTCTGTCTGTGTTTTAATCATCATCAAATAAAACTTAATATTTTTGGTAAATCATCTTTTTAATTATTGTTGTTAACCTTTGCAAGTTATGAAGGTGGTCGGGATTTGAAAGACTTAATTGACTTCATCCAGCAAAAGTCAGGTAAGACTAATAATAAAAGTGTGTTTAATATAATCTTCAGTATCAGTAATTTGGGTACAAACAACTCCACTTCCAGCACTAAGATACTGTACAAATTTAAAATCATAAATTATAAAACACTTTCATTTGAAAAATATTATGTCTGTGTTTTTAGATGACATTGAAACCTTTATCTATTTTAGCTTCTTGATTCAACATATATCCATAATAATTAATATGTAACTTTTAAATAATAACCTATATATTAAGCAGAATGGGTTATGCTGTATGTAATATGTTCTAAGTATTTGATTAGAGTCTGCTCTGATGTTGATGTAAGTGCTTGAGGTATGTAGAAATTTTATATGCTGTGATTAGTTGTTAACTTCAATAAATGAATTATTTGGGCTTATTGGGAATCTTGGCTGTCCTCCAATATTAATCTGAACTAAGAGTTTTCTTTGACTTGAGTCTACATCAGCAGCTCAAATATGATAATTCTGTATATATATACTTCACACCAAGCGATTTGTTTTGATCGCTGAATTTCCTGCAGGCCACCATCTTGAAATGTGACATCAGGCTACATTGCAGTGCCAGACCCCCACTTGCTCATTGCTATCGTTTCTATCAAGAGTAGAGACTGGCACTGCAATGCAACCACGTCATATTCTGAGATGGCAGCCCAAAGGAATTCGAAATTCAATGATCAAAACAAATCGCTTGGAGTTTCCCTTTAAATACTGTAGTACTGTGGTTTGACTCTTTCCTACAGCTGCTTTTCTGAACTCTAGTGAGAAAAAAGCCAAAATAATTATAATCATTGCATAGAAGTAAACTTTTCATGCATGTCAACATTTATTAAATTTTTAATGCAAATTTTGCATTTCTGATGTTTTAGTTGACTAACAAAATATACATTATCAGCTCATATTAATTTTGGCATTACCTTTTATGGTTAACTGATTCCAAGCTCAAGACAAAGCATGCGTGGAAGATAGTTTTTCATAAATCCAAGCTTTGGATGTAATGAAATTTAATTAAACAGTTACTCTGGACACTGATGCTTGTTGGACATACCGACCTATAAGCCAATCTATGCTATAGGCCGAGACCCCCATTTTGGACAATGTAAATTTGGTTTTAGCTGTTAACAGAAAAAATCAGAAAAGTTTCGGGTATATAAAAGCCGGGTTTACCCAAACTTTGATTCAGCACACAAATGAAACAATTGGATAAAGCAGACCTAGCTACATTTTAGGATCATATATATATATATATATTGGTTGGCTAAATTAGCAAATCGGCATTAACCAAGCAAATATTATGATCAAGTGTACAAAGTGTAGGAGTTGAAGACGAAGACCTACAGAATGAGTTTGAGACAGATAGCAATCCAGAAGACGAGGAAGCTCATTACCTTGCCAAAAACTTCGGTAGACAAAATGGCTGTTTTTATAGCCACCAAATAAATGAAAGAAAATGATCAAAGTGTGCTTCAAATATGTTTCTAGACAAAAAAAAATTGGTTTTAAGCCGAATTCCCCAGTTTTGGGAAAATTTTACCCAAACTTTGATCACTCTGAGGAAAAATGGCTCGGCTTGTTGGTGAATAACTACAGTAATGTGATTAAATAGCCAACTTAACATTTTATGCCTCATTGACTCGATCAATCACTTCATATCCAATGCTCAGAATATTTGTTAACTAAAGTCAAGTATACTAGAGTTTCCAATTGTATTGGATATGCAATGTTGTGCAATGCATTGCTTATGCAATGTTTGGAAGTCAAAGCGCTACTCTGTTTCTCCTCTGTAGTTTCCAATTGGCAAAATTTGCAAGCAAGATTCACTAAATAAAATCTCCTATGCATGAAAACACATGTTTTCCCCCTCTGCCCTGCCTCTATCTCCTTGCAGTAAAAATTACATGAGAGCGAATCAGTTATGGCTTGAGTAAATGAGCTTATTATAAAGTTAGCCAGTGTAATTCAGAGCATATATAGTTATAGAGTCTTAAAGCACATGCAAAGAAACATAATTTGAAATGAAAAGTTTATTGGCTGCCAGTGGAGGCTGATCAATTTGTCAAGAATCTGAAATGATTTTTGAAGTATGGAAAATGGTTTCAGTTTTCATTATTTGTTGCTTGTTTAAATAAGGTATTTAATAATTAATTTATCTGTTGGTCAACAGGAGCCCGTGCCAACAAAGCAGTCTTCCAAACTGCAGTTATTGACTTAGATGCTTCAAACTTTGATCAAATTGCAAAAAGTACTAACAATGATGTACTTGTTGAGTTCTATGCACCATGTAAGTATATTTTACTGTGATTGAATGTGTTAGTATGCAAGTACTTTTATTGGGTCCTTCCGGGTTTTTTTTGTGACATTGCTGTGAAATTGCCAAAAATGTAGTGATGGTCTTGTTCCAGAACACTGACAACCAACAGAACCTGATGGAAAAAAGCAACAATTTGCAACAGCAGCAGTCCATTTTTAATTTCGACATAGAAACAACTTTTTTGTTTACACTCAAGCCATTATATTAGAATTACATGTATACCTGAAACTAAAGTGTTTTATTTTCTATTATAAAGAAACAAGTTTATTACAGGATGTAAAAATTAAGCAGGTTTAGCGAGAATTTTTCTTTGTCGCCAGTTGTTGTTAGTTTTAAGGATATAGTGGCCTCTTTCCACGTAATGTCGTGATTTGTTTTTATCACATGGTCTGCAAGTGGTGATTTTCTTTTGTTGACACACGACAGCCTTTAAATTTTGGTCCTCGCCTTTTCTTGTTGTGAATTTTCTTTGTGTTTCTCTGATGTAACTCTTGCTACAGCCAGACAATGAGATGTCATAAACGGTAGATCACAAATGAAAAAAGCAAATCATGACATTGCCAGCATAGAAGAGGCCACTATCTACTGTAATTCAAATGTGGTCTTTTTAAGAATAGGGGGACATATCTACAAGCATTGTATACTTATTTTAATTACTAACCGGACCATGTTGAGTATACTTCAAAGAACACAAACTTGTGCAGTAGGCAACTATTAAATATTGTTTGATTTGTTATTCATCATGCGTTAGGATGATGACTTGTCTTATGAAAACATGACAAAGTTTTAAGAGTAGCAATTTCTGCTGCATTTTCAACCTGCATGATTTTTAAACTATGTACAGACAGTAAGTTGTTTCTTTCTTATAGGACGTATCAGTGCCGCTCGTATAGATTTTCATACAATACACATAATTATATCATATACAAAGGTTGTAATTTTTCTAAAAGTTTCACCATAAAATAACTCAAGTTTCTCAACTGTAGGGTGTGGTCATTGCAAGAAGTTGGCCCCAGTCTATGAGAAGGTTGCAGTAGCCTTCAAAAATGAGAAGAATGTAAGTTCTGACAAATGAACCCTCTTTTTAGAGTAAAATAATTAAATATTTTCACAATAACAAAAATAAAATATATGATGTTCCGTAATAACAGTTATATACAAGGTAAAGGTTTCTAATCTGTGTAGCTACAGCTACAGCTACACAGATCAGAGAAAAGTCAGAACAGATGTTGGAGTCACTCAGAATCGAACTGGGGACCTCCAGCACAGAAGGCAGCACACTTACCAACTGTGCTACACACATGTATTGATTAGAAAAATAATATTTTTCTCTCATTACAAATATCAGCCTCTGCCAATGTGTGAATCTTTCTCTTTTTCTGAGGCATGGTGAGTTGACAAAGTTTGCTATATATAGTATAAGAATGAAATTAAAATAAATTAAATGTGAAAATTCTAGGAAAATTCAGCACCAACATAATAATTCTTGTTTGTTATAAAAAATATTAATTCTCAACAGTCAGTCAGGTTGGCTTGAATCTAATGCACATTTGAGCAAATATCAATTGAATATTACTTGTTCAAGGCTAGAGGTTCTTTTACATCTTTTTCATAATAAACGCAGGCAGCTCAGAAATTTCATTTCTCGTATCTCACATTCAGTGATAGACTAATTGGTACACAGAGGGATTTCATGAGTGACAAAGCTGCATTTGAGTTTAGAAACTACAATAATAAATAACGATAACTTTATTTCATCATGTCCATCATCATATATCATATATAGATCATCATATATATTTCTATATATATCACCATTATATTTCCATCATATATCATTATAATAACAAAATAATGAACATGGAGTGATGAGGAGACTATGAGAAAGCATCAGTCCTTATGTGGAGTAGACCCCTCTACAACTATTTCTATATTTGATTTTACAATGGCTAATTATTTAAAGTACTTACATTAATGTTTGTTTGCAAATTATATAGTGATGAATACAAAAATAGAAAAAAATCTCACAAAATTTAATTAGGTGCTGCCATTATCATTTTCAAGTAACATTTTGATCATGTAATTGCATTTCTCAAAATTAAAATGTTGTTCAATACTTTAAATGATTGAGGGGCCTGGTCAGGACTATTCTCCCTGTTTCTTGATTCCTTAAGTCAGTCCCATGCTCACAGTTGTCTGATCAGTTGAAAGGTCATCAGATATCATCATTACTAATAGCTCTTTGGTTTGTTAAATGCTTCTAGTGTATTGTAGCAAGGGTGGATGCAGATAAAGAGCGAGATTTGGCTGAAAAGTAAGTAAGATGCTTTAGGTGTTATTAATTAGTTAAGCATTAAAAGAATTTTCTATGATTTATACTTAGCTACAATGTATTGTGTAATAGTTTGAGTAATTAATCTTTGCAAACTATTAAACTATTTTCATTAAATTATTTGATATTTTAGTGTTTTAGCTTTTTTACCATTTTAATGTATGTTAACAGGGCATGATATTGTGCCTAATACAGGTGCCAATGCGACTAAATTTTTCACTTTTTGGCGACTAAATGCTGAAAACTAGTCACCAATTTTGCGACTAAAATGCCTTCTTATACTAAATTATTTACGAATTACTAAAGAAGTTTAAAATAAAATCTGTGGCAGTGATCATGGTTGATTTTTAAGCCATTAAACGCTCTGTAAATAGATACCATCTTGGATTCAAATATTGTTAAATATGAAAGTATCCAAAGTAAAGCAGAATGTATCGAATTAAATTCAACGAGTCACTATGTGTGAAGATATCTGTAACCAGGCCAGTTGCACATGCTTCCCAGATAACTGCCAGGTTCCTACACGAGTGTCAGTTTTAAGATCCAATCTCTGAGGTGCAACACCCTTGTTGCTGCGCATTGATCTTCGAGGTGCCAAAGGTGTTTCACTAGGTACAGAGACTGGGGAAGTCATAATGCATGGGATATCTGAGGAAATAGAAGACTCTTTCGTAGGTCCGATGGGCAGGTCATCAGTCGGTGGCAAGGCAGCATGTGTTTCGGTGGAATCATTGTTCTCTGGCTCTTCTCTGTGGGTTTCAGTTGGGGAATGTTGTCTATAATCTGCACCAGATTGAGGTATGCATGGATTGTAGGGTGTCATTTGTGGTGCTGGGAAGTTGTCTCTTCAAAGAAGTTGGTTGGCATGGCAACGCAGAATGTAACTGGGCTGTGATTTAGGACAAACTTCATACATTACATTCCCGATGGGTGCCACCACTGCACCTGGCTCCCACCTAGTCCCATGGCTTGAGAAGTTATGATACCAAACATCTTTCCCTGGTGCGAATGTGAACTTTGGTTTTACTAGATTTCTTGTTTCTTTATCAGTTTGTCCTTTTTGGTGCTCCTCAGGGATGATTAGATCAAGGCGAGTTCAGAGGCGGCGACCAAGCATGAGTTCGGCTGGTGAGAATTTGGTGGTTGTGTGTGGTGCATTTCTGTATTGCAGAAGGAAGTTAGCTACTTTCTGTGAGGCATTTCCTTGTGCTGCCTTATATCCTAGTTTGAACGTTTGCACATATCTCTCTGCTTGCCCGTTGCTGGAAGGGTGATATGGGGCTATTGTGATATACTTTATGCCATTGCATGCCAGAAACTGTGTAAACTCTGCTGACGTTAACTGAGGCCCATTGCCGCTCACCAATGTGCTAGGTATTCCAAATCGTGCAAAAATACTGCATAAAGCTTGTATGGTGGCCGTTGATGTGACCGAATGCATGGGAATGACTTCTAACCATTTGGAACATGCATCGATTACTAAAAGAAAGTACAAGTTGTCTATTGGACCAGCAAAATCGATGTGTATCCTTTGCCAAGGAGCAGTCAGGTATTCCCATGGCTGGCATCATGATGGCGGTGAATTGCGAGTTGTATTACATGGTATGTAACTTCTTGCGAGACTCTCAATGTCTTGGTCCAGATCGGGCCACCAGATGTAGTTCTGAGCAACTTCTTTCATGGAGTTCATGCAGGATTTGGACCTGAAAGCTATGTGGGATTACGACCCGATGACCACGCATGATGCAACCCTGGTTCAGAGAGAGTTCATTCAATATGCGACAGTATGGTTGAAGGGTGATATTGGTACCTCTCTCCGTATGTTCATCTAGGAGGAGTGAAAATACTTTCTGGAGAGTAAGATCATTTGCCGTGTGTTGTCTCACAACTTCGGCCGTAACTGGAAGAGGCTCTAATTGCTCGAGTTGGAACACATCCGATAGATCAACTGTGGCGCCATCTAGGATGTCTGGCTGAGGCAGACAGGATAATGCATCAGCATTGGAATGTTCTCCTGAGGGTTGATATTTGATGTCATAGTTGTATGCATCCAATCTGGTCGCCCATCCCTGTATGTGCATGGCTGCTATTGGTGGGATTCCCTTCTTTGGTTCTAAAATGGTCATCAAGGGCTTATGGTCAGTGCGGAGTATGAACTTCATGCCGTAAACGTAGATATGGAACCTTATGATTCCAAAAATGATGGATAAGGCCTCCTTGTCTCTCTGGGCATAGTTTCTTTCACTTTTGCTAAGAGTTCGCGATGCGAAAGCTATGGGTTTCTCTGATCCATCGGGGAGGAGGTGCGAGAGCACTGCTCCAAGACCATACAGTATGTGGATGCATCACAATTGAGGAGGAGTGGAAGCTTTGAGTTGTAGGGAAACAGAACATTCTCTGTAGAAATTATGGACTTCACCTTATCAAACGACTTTTGGCAGTCGGTAGACCATGCCATCGCACATCTTTCTGGAGTAGTTTGTGAAGTGGATAGAGAACATCCAAACGATTGGGAAGAAATTTTTGATAGTAGTTTATGAGCCCGAGAAACAATTGTAACTGAGCTGTATCAGTAGGAGTGGGAGCAGTTTTTATTGCCTCGACCTTATCATGAAGGGGATGAATTCCCTCAGCGTTAATCAAGTGACCCAGGTATTTCAAGGAAGGTTTTATGAAGGCACATTTTTCATGCTGTACAGTCAACCCATTTTCCTCAAGGCGTTTTAAAATAATCTCAAGGTTTGCTGGGTGGTTGCTACGATCTTTCCCCGTGACCAAAATGTCGTCCTGGTAGCATAGGACTTGTGGCATATCGTGAAATATCTGGTTAATAGTGCGCTGGAAGATGGCTGCTGCTGAGAAGACACCAAGTGGGTAGCTAGTGTGGTGTATGGCTTGGATTCTTCATGCAAAGGAATTAGGGAATATGCCTTTCAGAGATCTAGTTTTGAAAAAAGACTTCCTCCATTCATTTTCTCCTGCAGATCATCCAGGGTGGGAAGCGGGTAAGTATTAACTACTAACTCTGGATTTAAAGTTACTTTGAAATCTCCGCAAAGACAAATTGAGCCATTTTTCTTAACTACAGGGACCACAGAGGTTGTCCATTCACTGTGGGTAATGGGCGATATTATATCTTGCTTCTCAAGTTCGTCTAACTCGGCCTCAACCTTGTGGCGAATCGTAAAGGGATCTGAGCGATACTTATGGTGTACTGGGATTGCTCCACTTTGTACATGTAATTTGGCTGGTTGGCCTTTAAATTTACCGATTTTGTTGTTGAATACAGCACTGTAGCGCTCGACCAAGCTTGCTATTGCATTATCACTATCAATTGGTTTTCGGATAAGCTTGATGTGAGGCCAGTTGATTTTAAAAATTTGAAGCCATGAGCAGCCAAAAAGCGCTATATTTGGCCTCACAACTCTGATTACCATAACGTACTGTGGCTGTTACGGTCCCCACTGGGGTGATTCTCTCATTTCCGTAAGTTCTTAATCTGGCATTTGTGCTTTGCATTTTTAGGTGTTTGCAGTGGGTTTCATAGACTGATGAAGGTAACAGATATTGATGATCCAGTATCTAACTCCATGTCCACTGGTTTGCCCTCAGTTTGTACTTGGATCATTATTGGGGGGTTAGCATTAGTTTCACACTTGAAAATTTGCAAGCAAGGTATATCAAACTCTTTATCAATGGAATCTCCCCCTTCCCGTTGCTCTTCTTTGAGGCAATGAGCATTACTAACACTTTGAATTGAGTTCTTTTTATTACCGGGTACAGAGTCACAAACAACTGCAATATGACCCCGCTTCCTGCATTTGTGACATGTGGCATTATAGAATCTACAATCTCGCCGTGAATGGCCTTTTTTTCCACAGCTTAAGCAGCTCTGAGGTGTTTTGTTGACCTTAAAAACCTGCTGTGGTTGGTCCTGGATGGGGGTGGGAGTTTCAGAATGTTTTTGAATTTCAATCGTATCTTTTGTTGCCAGTTCCATTGCACTGGCAATAGTCTGGGCTTTCTCAAGTGTGAGATGTTTCTCACACAACAATTTTTTTAAATAGTGGAGCTAGAGAGCCCGCACACAAAGCGGTCACGCAGAGCTTGGATCAAAAAATCCCTGAAGTTACAGTGTTCAGTCATTCGTTTGAGGGATGCAAGGAAATCGGCAGTAGTTTCATTTTCTTTCTGTGAACGCTGGTAAAATTGGTATCATTCAGCTATTTCTAACGGTGTTGGTGACAAGTGATTTTGGAGGAGTTTGATTATTTCGTCATAATCTTTATCTTTGGGTTTCTCTGGAGCTGTAAGGCTAGAAAGCAGATTGTATGTTTGGGCGCAGATCAAACTTAGCAAGGCTGCCTTTTTTTATCTTCTGAGTCAATATCATTTACGATAAAATACATTTCTAGCCTTTCAATGTAAGCATCGAATGATTGTCTTATCACTGAATGGTTCAGTGGAGCCGATCACTTTGGCAGCCATCCTGGAGTTCGGTTTGAAGGTTTCTTAATGTTTTGAGATAATTAACTTCAGGGGAGAAAAAAAATGGTAACGCACTCACAGTTTACTGCTTGCGTTTTGTGATCCTCGTCGCCAGTTGTTAAATATGAAAGTATCCAAAGTAGAGCAGAATGTATCTAATTACGAGTCGCCATGTGCAAAGATATCTGTTACCAGGCCTGTTGCACAGGCTTCCCAGATGGGCATAGCAATGTAACAGATATGTATTTACCTTGTATAGTGTCACTTCTGATTGAAGTGCAGAAATTAATCAAAATCATAATTATTGAATTAAATTAATTCTTGAGTAAATATTGAATAATTCTGGATGTTCTATCTTGAACAATATTAAAAATGGTTTGTTTAAAAAATAAGTGGCAACCAAATTTTTTGCATTGGCTACCACTTTAAAATATTTAGGAGCCAAGTGGCTACAGAAAAAAGTTAGTTTCATGCCCTATTTAACATTTTTTAAGAAGTTTTTTTTCTTTAACTGTTGTGTTTGGTATTTTTCATATATAATATATGGTTGGTATTGACTGTGAGTGTGCATTGTACAGAAAGTATTAATAGTTGTATGATTAAAGTTAATGAAAATCTTTAAAAACATGTTTACTCTAATTTAATTTTTACTAAAAGAATGTTCAATTCAGGCAAATCAGGAAAAGATGCTTTTTAAGGGTATCAAACAACACGCCTCAAACACTGTCTACAATACATGTATCAATGCATATGTTTGTGTAGTGAGAGTTGTGTGGGGGAGCTAGAACATGAGAAATCTAAAGACTTGCACAGATTGACACAACATCACTCTTATTCAGAATCAACCAGGCAGTTATTTTTTTTAAATGCTTAAAAAGTAGCAACAGAACAAGATAGAAGTATTTATCTTGAATTGTTACCACTGAGTCATACCTAAAGTTTTTCTGGAAATATATTTTTCTTCTACTGCACAGTGAAGGACAATAAATTGAAGTGGAAATAGAAATACTTCCATTATAAATTCTGGATTCAAGCTTTGTAAAGTCTTTGTGATTATGTTAATGGCCATGGCCAGTTCTTATATGCTGTCTTAAAAGTGTCACGGTTACTTCAGTCTACAGAAGGTGCAAATATGTCGGGGAGCAAGAATTGAAATAGAAAGGCACTGTAACTGCTGTTGTTTGGTGTACTTTGGAAATATTAGAAAATGGTTTTGAAACAGTTACTGTCAGTACTTATCTATTCTGAAATTAATTCTTCTTTTAAGAGGCTTTTACATGGTATTAATGAAATCACAAATAAGAAGTAATAATTTTGAAAAAACCATCAGCGAAATTAATCTTTTACTATAGGTGCTTTTGGCAACATTTAATTTCCTGCACATTTGTCATAATGGCCTTTACAAACTGGACACAATGAACCATGATGTGATTTTGGTAAATTAAAGTTCAATAGAGTAAAGTATTGTTTTATTCTCCATACTTATAGATATGGTATCAGTGGTTACCCTACTATAAAGGTTTTTCCTAAAGACAACAAAGATGGTGAAGAGGTAGGCAGAAATTAAAATCATGAATGAAAGAAGAGAAAACAATATTTTTAAGCCCTTGGCGGAAATCGAACCCCGCATCTTCGATTTACTAGTCCGACGTGTTAACCACTACACTACAAGGACTAACCACGCTGGAAACGCAGCCAGTTAATGTAATGTAT